>CAHIKZ030001035.1:1977500-2050000 GCA_903632075.3 Acanthosepion pharaonis
GATTCAAACTTTATAAAATGGTAAATAATGAGGATTTCCTTTTAGCTAGTTCACATATTTTAATAATTTAGTAAATGTTTATAAATTTATGAATAAACAATTGCTTTCATATTTATTTCTTTATAAATTGTTAAATGATAAATATTGCATTACATTAGTTTTTAATATGATTGTATTAGTTTATTATTTATTTAATATGATTGTATTAGTTTTTAGAATGTTGTCAATATAAAATATATAATCTAATAGTGTTTAATATTTTTGTTGTCAATTCTCAAGAACAAGGAAAATGTATAAATTTACTTTCATATGTTTAGGTTTTAATAAAATTTTAATTATCATTTTTAAAACAAACCTTGTTAAGGAGTGGAGATAGTTAAAATAATAGCAGTGTCAAGGGGAAAACTATTCATTTGATACACTTTTTGCAGTCATGAATGTCCGAGATTGCTAAAAAATTTGTTTAGAATAAATTAACATTTACAATATATTTGATATTGGAATTGCGATCATTTTAAAAGTTCAGGAAAAACTCTGAGATTTAATATTTTAAGAGTTTCTATAATAATAAATTCTGTTGTCTTTGCATTTTCTAAGAGTTAGTAACATTTTTATCATTATTAGCATATCTGTGAATAGTCATCATTGTCTTATTGTCACATGTCAGGCAGATCAATTTGATCCCACAGTATTTTAGTTCTTTGCATTCAGTGTTTGTAGCATTTTTTACCATCTAGAAATTATTAACATATTTGGGAATAATAAATTATCATTACTGTAACTTGCATTTACATCCAGCTTATTTATTTGGTCTTGCAACATTACTTAATTGAAATAAGTCACAGATTTTTATTTGGCTTTCTGTGAATGTTTGTAAAAAATATTTCATCATTCAATAAGTACTAACATATATCTATGTATAACAGTTCCTACCAGCTGTCACAAGCTTCAAGTCTAACAGAACTTGCTTCGCACCAAGAACCTCTGAAACTATAGCAGGGGAAACACTGCCAAATAATTTAATGGTACATATGATATAATTGTTCTTTTGGAAGAAATGAAATACAAGACTTTGTTTTCAAGTGAGTATTCACAAGAAAAAAAGTCTATATACTACAGGTGAATATCAATTCTGTCCAGTGTGCAACAGCACATGTCGTTTCAAACTTGACTTATGCACAAAGGAAGAATCGCACACTTCACAGGAATATGGCTTCTCTCCAGTGTGTATTCGAATATGCACAACCAAATCTGAATTCCTTGAAAAGGAAGAGCCACAGACTTCACAAGAATATGGTTTCTCCCCAGTATGAGTTTGCTTATGCTGCCTCAAATTTGACTTCACAGCAAAAGAAAAACCACATACATCACAAGAATATGGTTTTTCTCCAGTATGTGTTCGTATATGTCGGGTTAACACTGATTTCTGTGAAAAGGATGAATCGCATATTTCACAAGAATATGGTTTTTCTCCAGTATGTGTTCTCATATGCCGAATCAACTTTGAATTCTCTGAGAAGGAGGAGTCACACACTTCACAAGAATATGGTTTCTCTCCAGTATGTGTTCGCATATGCCGTTTCAAGTGTGAACTTTCTGAAAAGGAAAAGCCACAAACTTCACAAGAATATGGTTTTTCTCCAGTATGTCTTCGTTTATGTTGTCTCAAATTTGACTTGATTGCAAATGAACAGCCACATACATCACAAGAATAGGGTTTTTCTCCTGTATGTTTTCGCATATGTTGGATCAACTCTGACTTTGTCGAATATGAAGAGCTACACACTTCACAATGATATGGTTTATCTCCAGTGTGTATTTGCATATGTCGAATTAAGTTGGTTTTCTGTGAAAAAACTGACCCACACATTTCACAAGAATATGGTTTTTCTCCAGTGTGTGTTCGCATGTGTTGTGTCAGCTCTGAATTTGTTGCATATGTAGAGCCACACACTTCACAAGAATATGGTTTCTCTCCAGTGTGTATTTGCATATGCCGATGTAAATTTTTTTTCTGTGTAAAAAAGGAGCCACACAGTTCACAAGAATATGGTTTATCTCCAGTGTGCATTTGCATATGCCGATGTAAATTTGTTTTCTGTGAAAATACAGAATCACACAATTCACAAGAATATGGTTTCTCTCCAGTGTGTGTTCGCATATGTTGGGTCAACTCAGAATTTGTTGCAAATGAAGAGCCACATACTTCACACGAATATGGTTTCTCTCCAGTGTGTATTTGCATATGCCGATGTAAATTTTTCTTCTGTGTAAAAAAAGAACCACACACTTCACAAGAATATGGTTTCTCTCCAGTGTGTACTTGCATATGACGACGTAAATTTTTTTTCTGTGTTAAAAATGAGCCACACACACCGCAAGAAAATGGCTTCTCACTAGTATGTGTTTGCAAATCTTGCCTTAAATGTGGTTTATGTATAAAAGGCCGGCATAATTCCACAGAATATGATTTTTCTTCAGGATCAGATTTTAACTGTCCTTCTGAAATTGAACTATTAGGCAATTCATCTCCACAAGTTTCAAAGTCATATTTTTTTTCTGAGTAGTTTTCCATATTTTGTCTTTTTCCGGTCACCAAGAAAATGAAAATCCATTCAATTTCACCAAATTAAAATTGGAAAATCTGTAAAAAATATAAGAGATATTAATTAAAAAATGAAGTAGATTATATCAATTCACTTTCTAACAAAGGCAGATGCTTCCAATATTTTATGCCCAAGGCTCTTTCTCTTACCCACCAATTATTTTCGGAAAAACATTTCCTTTTCAGACAAATTTTTAATTTGTTTTTAATATAGTAACTAAGAAACTGAGGCACCTTGAAGTATCCAAGCAGTGGCAAACACCTCTACCAGATGTATGAGCTGACAATTGGGCTCATTTCAAGCTTAGAAGGGTTAAAACAAGGATCAAGATCAATATATAAACACGGATGTTGCTGGTTTTCAAATGTCATATTTTGGACAGGCTTATTCAACCGTGTCTGAAAAAGACACTTTTGGTAAAAACCTACGTAGACATCTATGCCAGGGAAGGGGTTAATGGCTATAGTGCTGTATATTACTTCTCACAGTGATATATATTGCTTTCAGCAAACTTGGAGCTTCATGTCCACTGGATGCTTTTTCCATTGATACCGCTATTATTTTAACTACCTCCACTCCTCAGCAATGTTTATTGTTTTAAAAAGTGATGATTAGAATTGTAATAAAATAATTTTAATAAAATATAAACATGAAAGTGAATTTATACATTTTTTTTGTTTTTGTTTTTGAGACTTGAAAAAAAACACTATTTATTAAATTGTTTATTTACACTAAGATTGTTTATTGGAATGGTTGACAAAACATCTACTAATTGCCAATTGATTCAAACTTTATAAAATGGTAAATAATAAAGATTTCCTTATAGTTCACATACTTTAATAATTCAGTAAATGTTTATAAATAAAAAATTTTTCATATTTATTTCTTTATAAATTGGTCAATGATAAATATTGTATTGCATTAGTTTTAATTGTACTATTTTTAGAATGTTGTAAATATAAAATTATTCTTGTAAATAAATAATCTAAAGCCATGCAGTTAACTTTATCTAATTGTCTTTCCATTTGATTTTTAAATTTTATCAAAAGGTTATCTTTCTCTTATATCTATATACAACACAGAATGAATAAACAAAAAGTAACTGTAGTAAAATGTCTTTGGATATGAGATTTTTATGCGTAAAATGTCTTTGGATATGAGATTTTTATGCATAAAACAAGTATGTAATTCCCCAGCAATACTTTATGAAAATATGATGCCATCACAGGTGTCATTGTCTATTTTACATACTTACAATGAGAGTGTAATAATGAGTCAATTCAAATATCTTGGCTTGATTATCAGTAATGTGAGCTCCAGAATAGAAATAATTTCTGTTGCAAAACTAAGAACCATTCTGGAAAGACAGGAACATCTCCCTGAAAACATAGATCAAACCTTTGTGTGCATTGGCTGTCTTGGTCAGTCTGTATGTCTGTGAATCTTGGACAATAAAAAGAGAATTGCAGCAAAGAATCCAGCCATCAGGAACAAGATGATGGGCATACTAGAAGGGGAACAAATTTTCCAGAATCGTAGAATCATTAATCTTAAATGGAATCTGGATTTTTAATGTAATTTTCAATAATAAATAACAATTATTTGATTAAAAAAAAAAAAAATTTAAATACTTTCAAAACTGTCTCTCCAATTTTGTTAAACATTTTAATAAATATATCAATAACATAACGTAGTTATTTCCTTAAAATTTGTTTTTTTACAAATATTTGCAGTTATTTTTCCTTTTAAGATCCGAAAAAGAATTAAGAACAAAAATGTTTACATAAAAAAAAACTGGTTCATCGATTTTCTGATAATATGTTAGCTCATCTATTTTAAAACTTTTCTAAGAAACTCTATGTAGCAAACAAGATGAAAGTCGGAAGATCATGGCTTCATTGTGGCCACTGAGAGCCATTGCTAAAGTGGAAATGGGGAAGATAGACACTAATTAATATCAAAATTGGAAGGGGAGAGAAAGATGAAGATCAAATCAATAAGTTTAACAAATTCATTTCCTTTAAGGCCTCACATAATTTGCAAGTAAAAGATTCTAAACAATTTGTAACCTTGTGTTATGAATATGAAAGAAAAGTGATTGCTATCACATACCTACCATAAAATTTAGAAATAAAGAAAAAATGTTTTCCAGAAACACCATTCTATACTTGACTGGCTTGTCTACTCTGAAGCTTACTGTCAGATAGTGATTCTCCCAGATTAATAATTGCATCAATCATCTTCAGTGCCTCACCATTGTAAAAAGAAACTTAAATTTTGGAATATAAATAAGAGTAAATTTCCTTTTCTGGAACAGATTGCCAATAAGTTCATATGGATGCCTGTTAGCAGCACAGATGCTCAACGTTCTTCTTGGTATAAACATTTACTCAATAAACGTGATAGTCTTACCCTTGTGAACACTAAACTACTCAAAAGGTTGTATTACAATGGAGATTTAGAGAAAAGATTTGAAGATTAGATATTTCCCAAATTAAGAAATTAGCAATTATAAATTTGAGCACTATTTCAACTTGGAATATTTATTTAAATTAATGTCTAATTTGTTTTTTGTTTTGTTTTTTTTTGATATTTTGTCACAAAGATTCAGTTATTATGGTTTAATTACTGTTTTGTAAAATTTTATTCAAAATGTTTGACTTTATTCAGATATTTATTATTGAGACTTTAAAGGTGATTTTTTATGTTATGAATCAATAATTATAAATCAATCTAAATATTTTTACTTAAAGAAAACAAAAACAATTTGAATGCGTTCTTAAAGAAGGAAGCCCTGATTAAAAGTTCTAACTCAAAAGATAATTATGCACTGGAACATTCCATTGTTTTATTGTCTAGTCATTTTACATATAATTTATTTTTGGACTTAGATTTTAACATTTAAAAAAAGATCTGCAGATATTTGCTATTCCTTTATATACAATAAAAATTTGAATTGTGTTTTTGTTTTAAGTTTTAATAATAATTATAGAAAATTTCTCATAAAATACTATAAAAATGTAAAAAAATGAAATTTCCCAAAAGTAAAAACAGAAAAAAAATGGAATTTACCAAAAGTGGAAATGGAATCTAGGAAAATTTGAAATGGAAAACCGGGGACCCTATACTACGCATCTCCTACACAGACTGCATCAGAAATGAAACACTGTGAGACATCATCAGACAAAACACACCCATTGGAAGATCACATATCAAGAAGACATAGTTGAAATGGTATGAATATAAGAAGACAATGTTGAAATGGTATGAATATAAGAAGACAATGTTGAAATAGTATGAATATAAGAGCCAATAATCTTTCTACCGTCAACATTGGTATGTAACAAAGATAGATGGTGGGAGCTGGTTAGGTCTTCAGCTGTGCAGTGACCCTAAAACCAAACCCAGTCATGGAACTGATGATGACAATGATGAATGAGGCTGTCATAGTTCAAATCAAGCAGCTCGAAGCCAAAAGAATGACATAACTTAGCAATATATTACAGGATCATTATATGTTAAATATCCTAATCAGTACCAGTGGGATCAATTATTCTAAAGTGGAAGAAGTTTGACACCACCAATAACCTTCCTTGAACTTATGCTCCATGGAAAATTCCTTCACACACAACATAGATAATGTTATGAGAAATCAAAATGAATCAAGTGTTAACTTAAAAGAGGATCTAAGATGATTTAAGAGCAGTCAGAATATCAGTTACTAAAATAACTCTCTATAACAAACTCTACAGGAATGGGTTAAAATCCTGTGCCCTCAAGGAAAAGGATATAGCTTCAATATGCTTGAAGTTAAATTTGGGTTTTATTTCAAAGATGATAGCCTAAAGCTTTTCTATAAAAAAAACAAAAAAAAACAAAATGAGAAAATAATTTCACATATCTAAAACATTGGCATAGTCACTCATTGGCTTACAGCCACATCACATCCATTTCACCCCAAGCAAGGTAATAAAGCTACTAAGAGGCAATGTGTTACTGAATGTTAGAGAAAAACAATAATAACAACAAAAATTGCAATATGAGCTCTGCAGAGACATTTTTTTATTTACATTGTTCAGACTGTTGTCCTCATCTTTGTTGCTATATTCACAACATTTCGGTCATTGTAGACCCCGGCCTTCTTCAGGTAACTGGAATTTCAAATTGATTGTTCTAGTTCTACGTGCCATACCTCTTCCAGATGTCTCAGTATCAGGTATCTTCTTTTAACTCAACAAGTAAGTTTTGTTCATCTCAGCTTTTGCCAGGTATTGAACTCACAACACTGATTCCTTAAGTTTTCGTACTTTTCAGTGGTGTTCTCTATTATTTCAGTCTCCTGCCACAGTGGGGTGGTGATCTCACTTTCCCTCCATATGTGGTCAGCCACACCTGATTTTTCTATTTCCGCTCATATTATGGCTTTACAGTGTTCCTGCAGGCTTATCTTAAGGGGACGTGTGTACTCCATCCCAATCAGCTGTGGTAAGAAATATAAAGGAGACATAAGCCATACCCTTAAGTCCTATCTTACGTGTCTGAACAATGTAAATAGTGTAAATAATTGCAATACCTTATCTCAGAAATATAAACCGATATTAATTTTTTTATATGAATAATATTAATAAAATATTTTTTTAAATAATAAAATATTTTTATTTACAGCATTTCTTCTTTTTTTTAATCATTTGATCTCATAAAGGAAACTATTAGAACCCTTACAGAAGGTAGGGAGAAGAAAGGACTAAGCACTAATTGCAAGAAGACTGAATGCATGGTTGTTAGCAAAAGGGACAGCTCAAGATGCAGATTAGAGATACCAAAATCAAACAAGTGCAACAATTTAGATATCCGGGTTGCGTATTGAGGACAGAAAGTGCAAAATGGAAATCTGAAGGTGCATTGGGACAGGGAAAGATGCCTTCCAAAAGTTGAGCAAAGTATTAAGAAACACAAAATTATTAGAAACAAACAAAAGCGTACTGAACTCTTATGTAATATCAGTCCTCTTCTATGGCAGTGAATGCTAGACAATCTTCTCACAGCTGAAGAAGAGACTTGAAGTAACAGAAAGATGGTTCTACAGAAGAATTCCAAGAATACCATAGACTGAATGTATGAGCAAAGGCAAAGTTCTAGAGACAATGACAAAAAAAAAAGTACATTTATACTTAACATCAAAAAGCGACAGGTGAAATCTCTGGGGCACATAATGAGGAAAGAAGGCTTGGAAAATTTCATACTCCCAGGACAGACTGAAGAAAAACAACACACAACCTACATGGATGTCAGAGCAGGGTTTGGAAGAAATGGCAAAAAGACAAAAGTTATTAAGACCGATAAAGGACAGGAAATTGTGGAGAGCCATGATCATCAACATTCTGAAGGGGATATGGCATATAGATAAAGATCTCATAAATTTTTTAACTGCACCAAATCAAGACTTTAATTATTTTAAGAAAATTTATTAAATACTGATTGCATCCACTTTGCTTTCTTTCAGTTATTAATGTCAAAAAAATCCAGACACCCCCAGGCATCATATGTAATCATTTTTAACTTTATATTATCAATTGGGAGGTAATTAAGAATTGTTGAATTATTTTCCCATTTAATCTTCCATACAAAAAATAATTTAACATTTGCAAAGAGAAAAGACTTCACTCAGAAATGGTATTAGACATTATATTTTATTCTTCAAACATGTCCTCTATATAATAAATGCCAATGTCAGTGTGTCACACTTTTTCAACTTTAGCCCAACATATACCATTTTAGAATCAGACCGACTTATTAATTAAAAACATCCAGACCTGCAATCCTGAAA
This sequence comes from Acanthosepion pharaonis, assembly GCA_903632075.3. Classification (NCBI taxonomy): domain Eukaryota; kingdom Metazoa; phylum Mollusca; class Cephalopoda; order Sepiida; family Sepiidae; genus Acanthosepion; species Acanthosepion pharaonis. The sequence goes on from CAHIKZ030001035.1 coordinate 1,985,934, forward strand.
TTTTGGATTCCTAAGTTTTCATTACTGTGATTGTTTTTGGTAATTTTGTGACGTGATTTTTTGTGACAAATTTTTTTGTACAATAATAATTTTTATAACTTGGAAATAAATTTGAGAATAATTGAAATTAATTGCAAAATCCAGCAAAAATTACCCATGAAATAAATGTAATTGTTTGTATGGACAGTAAGGACCTACGTGCATCAAACTGTCTTTAAATTAAGTGGTGGCAGAAGAATTATCGTTGAACTTTTAAAAGCTAAGCTTAATGTAGTACTTAAATGCAGCAATAAATTTTGAGTTCTTCTGTAGTTTATTGTTGCCTATTGCTACTTCGCCCTACCTATTATGATGAAGGCCAAATCAAGAGCCCTCCACATGAGCTAGCTTAAATACTGCCCAATAGGGCGGCTTTTAAGCTGGTTATTTAATAAAAATGGTCACTTTTGACATCAGCAACCGCAAGAATGTAAAAAACACATTGAAAATTTACAAGTTTGTTTTTTTTAAATAAATATGCACTGCAGATTTTTGTTTTCTGTCAAATCTGAAGGAAATTAATGTTTTCATGCAAGCATCAAAATTATTTGGGGGTGGGGGTTATTATTTTTGTAAGGTTTCAGAAATTTTCAAGATGTTCATATTTGAATTTGAAGGGATTTTTCCTTGTAAAACTATAAAAAAAAAAATATTTGTCATGCCACTAATTTTAGAAGTATTCATTCGAAGTGGGGGGGGGCAGTCCCCCCCTCCCCCAGACACACAAAAATATTTCCACACAGTCTTCTAATAAGATGACGTAAATGTATGCAATACATTCATTCTTGAATAAGTGTTCAAAAAGTAATTTAAATCGAATAATTCCGTTTTTTGGTAATTAAAAAAAAAAGACTGGTCCGTTAGTGTTTTTTTTTTTTTTGTTTATTTTTTTTTATTTCATTTCGTAAAAAATGTAAAGTAAAAGTGCATCCATTTTTTGGTGTTGTTACCTTTTTTTAAACGAAACAAAAACATTGATTTTAAAACTCGAATGTTATATAATCATTTAAACAAATGTTTTTTTCTTTTTCTTTTGTTAATTTACACACAAAAAAAAAGCTAATTTTCTTTTTCTAAAGAACTAAATATTTAAAATTTTATAATGACATTGTTTTCTTTTAAGATTATCGAAGGTAAGGCACTTATTCACCGACCAATTTTATTTTCTTGATTGCACAAAACGTAATTAATGAAAATTGTATTAACTTTTCTATGAATTCATTATAATTCCCAGACAATAACATGATTGCTTTCGTCCTGACATTTTAAAAACAAATTAATTTTTAAAAATTGGATTGTTAATCACAGGTACCAATCATATAAAAAATCCCAAGGAAAACCTACCTTTTAACTGAGAAATTCTAAGAAAAGGACGAAATTCCAAAAGCTAAAACACTTCAAAACAAAATAGATTAAATCACCTATTTTCTCTACTTTTTGTCTTCCTTTATTTACAATTCGACATAAGTAAATAAAAAAAGATAATCATAATAATAGTGACTGAATTTCAATCAAAACATTCGTTAAGTGCAATCGATTATGAAGTGGTTAAAAAAGTATGTGACTATTTGTTAAAGAAAGTTAATTACGTATCAAAATAAATCTTTAGACACTTACAAAATGATCCAATGTATAAACTTTGATTGTTCCAGTGTTTGGAAGATGGGACGAATTTTAGATTTCCTGCAATTGACTATTCGATATTTGGAGGCGGTGTCGTTTGCCTTTTGTCCCTTTTGAGGAAATGGAATTTCGACCAACTTCTTACATTTTTATTTTTTAAATGGTAAACTAACTGATATGAAATATCCGAACGAAAGTATACAAAATAACATATCACTTAATAATATTTATAACATATAACTTATAATAATTTACACTATTTATATCCTAACTATATTGTCCTCATCTTTGTTTCTGTTAGTTATCACCAATAAAAGGCCAATAGTCCGAATGAATTAAAACTCCTCATTCCAGAAATTCAGATAGAAAAAAATCACTTTATAACATTTTATAATATATCACTTTCTTTCTGGCAAATATAATACTTGTTAAAATAGATATCTAAATAAAATTTTATAATTTTAATAATTTAATTCAATCAATTCTTCTATATTTTCCTTAAAACACCTACCTAAAAAATTATCATAAATTATAATTTGAAATTTATTTACATTACAATGTACAGTAGCGAATAACAGTGTAATACACTCACTACGCAATTTATTTTTCTTACTCTTTTTTTCTACATCAAATCACTATATTTTACATTTTTAACGTTTACGATGTAAATAAGTCCTATTGAATATTGTTCACAATTTTATTTCAAAATCGCGCTGACAAATTAAAAGTACATTTTTTATTCAATGTAGATATTTTTCCTTTCAAATGATAATAATAATCATGAGTTTTAAAAATGATTCACTCACCAACTGCCAAGAAAAATTATTTTTGAGTTTTATTGAATTATTTTTTATTTCCCGATTTCATTTGTTACTTTCCAGTCAACTTTGACCTTCAGAAATTTAAATGCAGTCTTTTTAAAATTTAATTCCTGTTCTTTTAGCGTTCTCTCACCTTAATAATGTTTTCTTTTCCCCATATTTTTCACACTCAGTAACTTCTTGTGTCTTAGTGGCTTACTTGCTTTGCTTGAGGTAAAATAATGGTTTGAATGATTTTTCAGTATGTGCGCACTTGACATTACAGAATTTTCTTTACTGAAACAACATCTTTGGGAATTTTGCAAACATTGGATGTCAAGTTTACCCTGATCTTAAATGGAACTTCTATATGAAACAGTGTTGAATTGATAGTTTCATTTTGTACAGTTTATACACCCTTTGCCAGAAAATGTTTTTAGATTGTAAGAATTTTGTTTTTTGGCGATAATGATTTAGTAATACAAATCTTACTAATTAACCCATAGCTGAGGGAGAAGAGGTGGATTCATACCTTTCCCAACGGTATTTGTAGGTAAGTGAATATAGTGGACCCAACTGGAGTTGAAACTCGGATATGATTAACATTTCCAAGCCATTATCAATTACACAATCTGCACACCTAAGCTCACAGCACCTGGTAATTGCAAGCGGTCAGCCATCTAAGTATCAATCAACATTACTTATGTGACAGAGAGAGTCTGGGAAACACACACACACACACACACGTATATTTTTTTTAGCAAAATTGGAGTAGATTTGATTAGCAAAATTAAATCAGAGCATTTTGTTTACTGATGGGGAAACCTGATCTAGAGCAGAACTGGTACCCATTGAATCCGGGTCATCAGGAGACAATGGAAATGGTAGAAATAATTTTTATCGATTAAAAATTGAAATAGAGCTGAATAAGCTAGAAGGAACTTTGGAATTCACATGATTTTGGTTGAAGCAGCCAGAACCCCGTGATAATCACATGCAAAGTAGTAGGGCCAAGGGTCAGTTATAACCAGCCAGGTTTTTCTATATAAACACGTAGTTATGCTGAAAAAGTGAGTTTTTGACTTGTCTGTCTTTGAGTGCAGCTGAGCTGGGTGGAAATATGTCGGAGATTGAAAGTGAGCAGAGTTGAGTTGGAGGCTCGAAGAAGTAAGAAAGTGACGTCAGAGATTGGAACAAAATGCCCGCTAACATGTGCTGTTGTTATAAGTACGAAGAAGCGAATTACTCCTCCAACATCTAAGACTACTACTGCTACTATTATTACTACCACTGGGAATGGAAACGTCGGACAAGCTACAGTAATCAAAAAGGGTTAAAATGAAGCCTCCTCTCTCCTTTAATGAAATTACACAAAGTATTTTCTTTTGTTTTGTTGATCATTGTTCATATACAAGAGACTGGAGAAAATTCTTGAAAAGAGAAGAAAGAATTGCCCTGGCAAGCGTTGGGAGGAGGAATGCCACTATAACTTTAAGCCCCACACAGAAATCTTTATAGCAAGAGTCATATATCATTCTGAGATGATTTAACAACAAGTAATCACATATAATCTCTCTCTGTCTAAAATCGAGTGTATGAGTTTTTACGTTAAATACTTTTCTTTTCTGTAACCTGTTTCTCTTCTCTACTATTCTTTTCTGCTATATAAAAGACATTACCAATTCAGCCGTTGAATAGTTGTTTGTCTGGCTTACTGCAGATATTAATTTTTTCTTTGCTGCATTCTAAATTTCTTAGCACAGACTCCCCAGCCATGTCTACATCTTCAGTCAACCATGAATAGACGAACATCACTTCTGCTTTCTGGATCAAACAAATCACAACATGGGCAGGAAGCAGGATTAAACCAGTGGACCGGTCGAATAATCTACGGATGCTCAGGGGACCTATGGCCACTCCCTTGTTCAGTTAGGACCAAGCAGACACCTCAACCCAGAGAGTAAGATGCCAGAGATTGAGGGGCTGGGGCGAAAGTTTTAGACTTAATTTAAGTGATCATACAGAAACAGGTGTTTCAACATGATACGGCCATAACCTAGATACACCGCTGGAAAAATGGTTGACGTATTTTATTCTACCAGGAACTAACTAATTCTTTCTGTCATGCTTTATCTTTACAAGAATTACATTAAACCAAAAACAGAATTGATGTCTGACAAGGTCAAAATAGCAGCTGATGTTTAAAATGTTCAAGTCTGTTGTTAACTGGGGCAAAAAATGGCTTGTTAATTTTTAATGCCACCAAAACTAAACTTCTCTCCATTAATCCTTTGAGAGACCCCTCTCTGCCTTCCATCAGCATGGCTAATGCTAACCTCTATGAAAGTGACTAGTTGTGCCTTCTTAAGCTAACATTCTCAGCTGATATTAAGTGGAAAGCCTATATTGAATCCATTGCTAGGTCAACTGCTAAGGAAGTTGGTTCACTGTGTAATTTTTCTCTCCAGAATCTATCTTACATATCTATAAGTTTACCATTCATCCATGCTTTGAATATTGCTGCCACATATGATCCAGTGTCCCTGCTATTTACCTTGAGCACCTTGATAAAATCCAAAGAAGAATCAGCAATATTATTGGTCCTGATCTGGCAGCTCGGCTTCAGTCACTTTCCCACCACTGTAAGGTTGCCTCTCTGTGCCTTTTCTATGAATACTTTCATGATAATTGTTTGAATGAGCTCTTTGGCTATGGTACCTAGACTTTTTGAATTTAAGCGCAGTACTAGACTGGCATCAAGATCTCATCAATTTACAGTTGAGCTGGCTAGATGCAATCGTAAATTCTATGCTAACAGTTTCTTTTCTCACACGTCTCACTTATGCAACTCCCTTTTAGGTCCATGCTTTCCAGCCAACTTTAATCTTCAAAAGTTTAAATGCAATGTCAATCACTATCTATTGTTCTCGTGATTAGTTTTTCCTCTTCCTGCTTATTATTAATGTTTCTGTTCCTAATTCTTCCACAACCAGTAACCTGTTGTATCTTGCCTTGCATGGGGTAATACTGATTAAAAAAATATACCTGGGTAGGAGCTACCTAATCCTCACTTTCCAACCTCAAAATTGTTTATACAGTCTCGTGAGGGGAGATGTATTCTTCACTCTTTCAGGATCTTTCCTATGTACACAATGACGTAACCCTGATGCTATTTCCATAGCAAATGTTCAGATGAGCTCCATTCTTTATTTCCACTATTCAAGATATTTACAACTAGGACACACCCTATTTTTGTCCATATTTTAGTTGTGAGGTGAAAGTCCCCCAAAAAACCGGCTACTTTGTGAAACAAACTTCTGCATGATCCTTCCCGGAACACTTAAAATCTTAACCTTTTCAAGGGTCAATCATGATCCTTGTGATGTTCATTTCCTACCACCTCTTCTTTCTTTCATATTGGATTGGGTTTTCAGTTCCTTCTAGAATTTACTTCAACTCTCTACTTTTAACATCTCTGAACTTTGAAATTTTATTGACTATTTAATTTAATGTCCTTTTTTTCTCATATTATCTCACACATAGTAAGTAACTCCTTGCGTCTTAGTGACTTTATTGCCTTGCTTGGGCTGAAATGATTTAAAAAATAATTTAAAATAATGTTTACCACTCTTTTGTTTGTGTCCTAAGTCATTCAAATGTGGACACATTGTGTCAAATTAGATCATCTTTTATAGACTCGCACAACATGAAATTTTGTCAGTTTGACTCCATCTTACATCAATAGATATCTATAAAAAGAATACCAGCTCGGCCCGGTGGCTAGGATCAAAGTGTAGTATCTGCGCTTTGTGAGCTGCCGGGTCGGGTGTCTGTCGAACTCTCTGCTTGCAGAGAGGAACCGAAACAACTCCGCCCGAAGGGTGGGGTTTCGTTGGGGGAGGTTGACGGAACTAGCCGGCTTGGGCCCGGGTTTAGATGGGTTTATTTTGGCTGGGCCTACAGGCTCAGACATACCCACATTAAAAAGGCCTTGTGCCACATTCAATTCCTGTGGGTGAATTGATAAATACCATCTTACATCAATAGAACAGTTGAGCTTGTACTACTAACATGTAATGGTGATTTTCTAAGCATAGCTTAGATGCAGCACAAGGCCAGAAGAATGGGGCACCCAGTGAGGATCACACTCACTACTCAGTTGTAATTGATCTAATAAAACAAGCTTGTCATGTCAAAGTGCCTTATGATTGAATGCACTCTTCATTTGTAATTGATCTAGCAAGAAAAGCTTGTTAACCATTACACCACATCAGAATGAAACATGACAGTGACTGAGACTACTCAATTCGTTTTATCAAAGAGCATTGCATTAGAAGCAGTAATAGTCACTGTTTACAAACTCACTCTTTCTCCCCAGAGAGCTCAAATAAAATAATTTTTCAGGAGCATATATATATATATATATATATATATATATAGATAGATAGATAGATAGATAGATTTACACACACACACACACACATACACCGGGTGTGACAGCAAAATTGTCCAATTGTAAGATTAAGCTTTGAACCGTTGTATCTTAGAAATGATTAAAGATATATTACTGGAATTCTCCAAGGTTTTTATAACACTATTGGACTCTACTTTGAGCAATAAGATTGTATAATTACTCTCCAAGCTTAACAGAAGAATCATGATGAAATTGATCATAAAGGAAAATGACATGTTCATCATTAATTAATCATAGCTAAGGATTGGAAGCTCATAAAGCATTGAAATAAAGTTCAAATATATATTATTTCAGGGTCATTTTCCAATTTATTCAATATGATCTTTGTCCTCTCTAACCTTCTATCTTTCTTTCCTGGAGTAACTAGGTACCTCACATGTTTCACCTATAATTTCATTTTCAAGTCATTTTTCACTGTTCTTTGGACTGTCATAGCTAAAACTCCTCTCTCATGTGCCAAACGTCTTATGAATTGAGTTGGATCTTTTCTAATTGATCTCTTTAGCTCTAAGTTGAAATGATGATCCCTCTTCCTGTTGTGAGATCCTGATCCAGTTTCCTCTCTACTGTTCCCTCTTTTTTAAACTTATTCACTGTTCTCTTGATGGTACTTGAGTGGACTTTGAAAATGGAAGCCAGAATATAAATGTTGGTACCATTACTCTAGCCTTGAATGATTTTTCCTCTCACCACTGCTCAGATGAGAAGACAGCAGAGCTAACACAAAACGATTTTAACCTTTTCTCTTCCTAACTGAATGGTATCAAGATGGCTAAGCATATTATCTGAAAACATGGAAAAAAAGAACCTCAATTAGTTAAGTGGTTTTTTAGATATTAAACATTTTGTGAGATGGACAATTATGCTGTAATATATATATATATATATATATATAAGATATTTTTATGTTTAACATTCTTTTTATACATAGAAATATTTAATTAAATGCTCTGTTTATAATAAACAGTCTTAAACAACATTTACTGGCCTGAATGTCTGAGACTTAAAATTAAATATATTAAATGTCTGAGGTTAAAATGAACAGTTGATTTACCCATGCCAAGAAGATTGATGAAGGATGACAATGATATAATAATATTCAAATATGTATTTTTTTTTCCACCTATTCTGATTGTACCTTTCTCTGTTTTAATTTTGAATCTCCCGTGGAAGCCTGATTTTTGGAGAAGCAAAACGATTACTTCCCCCCGCTCTTGTTGTTGAGTTTTTTTTTTATTATTTAATATTGTTTTAATATGTCTTGTAATATTAAATTTTACACTTTTATTTCAATCATATATATATATATATATATATATATATATATTGGTAACAATCCCTCTTTTAAATAAAAAAAGCTTTAAGAGAGAGAGAGGGGTCAAGTAAAGATAAGGGCTGAGAGATTAGTGGTTGGTAGTAGTCAGTTTCCTCAACCAAGAATTTACTCATATATATATATGTGTGTGTGTATATATGTGGCCATTGAGTTCAACATCAAGAAGCAACAGTCTTGAAGGCAATCTTAAAACCCCAATCTTAAAACCCCAATCACCTGCTCTATCTCTGATATTGAGCAATGTTATCCATAAATATAGCATATCTTAAAACTCTGTCTTTTTATATATATATATATATATATATATATATATATAATTATAGATAACTAGACTCGTTTCGAAAAACCCTCAAATTTTTGATTTGCTAATAATCAAATCAATCTTGAGGGGAAAAAAAGGTTTTAAAAAGAGCTACAAACGTGAACTTCTGCCGACAAAAAAAATCGCACAGATGCAGGTCTGAAGCCCAAAGAAAAAACCCCGATACGAGTAAACAACTAACTAACAAAAGCGCTCAATACAATCATAGAGCAGACCTAGATACACCTAGTGAGCCAGACAAACCTACCTAGGTTTCACCTAAATGGATCGTCAGGGAAAGTAGCCTTACTTTCCCCGACGATCCGTTTTGAAACCTAAAAGGTTTGTCTGGCTCATAAATATATATATATATATATATATATATATATATATATATATATATATAATTAGTTCTGGGTATGATGATAAACTATGTCCAGCAGCATGGCCTTTGATCAGGAGATTGGAAGTTTTAAGGAGAGTGTAGAACCACCTTTTAATTACTGTTGTTCTTAGGTTCACCCTGACCTGAGATTTTAACACCTGTTAGGGTCCCAGCTATAGGCAAATAGTGACCCCCCCCCATCAAAAACAGAACACTGTGAAAGTATAAAAATACATTTTTATATAAAACATTACCAACAATATATATTTATAGTAAAATTACCAATAATACATTTTTAAACCAAATGATCAGCAATACATTTTATCTGTAGTTGAAGGCATACAATAGAATTCAAAATATATTTAGTTGAAGCCGTAAAATGGTGTTTAAAATATTTAGATTTCACCATCAAATAACCATTGAAGGTGTTGATATGCCGCTAAACAAAATCAACCAACAAACATGAAAGAATTCTTTCATGACATTAATTTATATAATCTCCTACAATTTGTTAAAGAAATCAAACTGTATTCCAAAATATAACTTCAACAAAACTACAACATAAAACACACATATCACTACCTCTAGTAATTATGTCCGCATAAAGCCGTGTATCCTTTACCATGTATTCAATTGTGAAATCAGGATAACATATATTTTTATTACTTTAAAGCTCCCCTAAAAATTAAATTTTGGCATTAAATAACCCATGAGTTGATATACCATTAAACAAAGAAACCACATATATATATATATATATATATATATCGCACGCACACACACAAGTCTCATTAAAGACAGCAGATGGATAGCATGTTACTGCAATTAAGTGTTTTTTTTAATTTTTCTTTTGTATAATTTTTTTACTTTTCTGGACACAAACTATGTAAAAATGTCCAGAAAAAATTATATAAACACAAGAAAAATTAAATAAAAAGTTAATCTCAGTACCTTGTCAGTTTTCTTCAATGAAACTTATTTAAAAGAGGGTTTGCTATCAAAATATTATATATATATATATATATATATATATATATCAAATATGTGGTGCAGTTTAATTTATATTACAATGAATCATTCATACAAAAAGTAAATTAGAAAAGTTAATGATATAAAATGGTGAAATCCCTTCACTAACTAAATTTTTAAAATGCATTAACCCACTAATCACTTGATGAATGTTATGATCCTTGTTTTTTAAAATTATAAACTGTATTAGGTCTTCTTTAAATATGCAAGTACTTTCGACAGTTCCTCCGGTCACCATCAGGCATGGAAACTTTTGTTTTTGATAAAATTCAGATAGTATCTAAGATGAAAAATATAACGCAAATCAAAATATATGTTTTTTTGAAATGTGTTATTGATAACAGATACAAGCTTGTGGAGCATGCAGTCACAATGCTAAGGTTGAATTTTTGAAAATTTAAGTGAGAGTGTTTTTTTATTAATATGGTAATTTAAGAAGATTTTTGTTGTAGAAATTTATCAGTCAACGTGGCATGAACTAAATAGTTCAATAGGTAATGTCTTAGTTGTTATATATATATATATATATATATATATATATATATACACACACACACACACACACACATATATATTGGCCATGTGACTGAATGGTTAAAACATTTGCTTTCTGAAAACGAAACCCGGCTCTATTTGAATGTCACCATGGTTGATTTATTAGGAGGGTGATTGTTTTTTGGTCTGGTGAGGTGATCCCAGTGTACGGAATTTTTGGAAAGTTCCTGTAAACTCTATAATGGGTTGATCCAAACCTTGGGAGTGAAACTGGGTAATTGGAACTATTTGAGAATCATCAATGGTTGTGCTGGTACAAAGTCAAAAGTCATTGTGACCGAGGTATTGAGCAAATTGGTCTTGTTTAAACTGTTGATCATACCTGATAATGTGCTCTTTTGCAGAAACTGTAACTACGGTCTGCTCAGCATAGTTGCAGTATAAACCACACGTGGGCCTGAGCAGGTATCTGCTACAGGGATTGGTTAGCTGCACTAGTTGACAGAAATACTTGGATAATACTTGATCATTATTATTTTCAAGAAATTAGCTTCTATTAATAAATTTTTTATTTAATAGTCTCATGTAAATTAAATATTTTATATAGAAATTCCTTTTTTATTCTTAAGCATGTGTAGTATTATTTTAAGTGAAATAATTAGACTAAGATTTACAACGTTAAAAACACTGTTTTCAATTCGTAGATCATATATTAACTTACACAAAATGGAAGATCTACATGTTACAGATGAATAACATTTCTTTCCAGAGTGTGATTGTATAAGTCGCCTCAAACTTGACATCAGTGAAGAGTCACATATGTTACAGGAATATGGCTTGTTCCCAGAACAAGTTTGCTTATGTTTTACCAAAACTGATTTCTCTGCAAAAAGCAACTACAAAAGTCACAAGAATATGGTTTCTCTCCAGTATGAGTTCTCACATGCTTCTTCAAAGCTGAATTCGCTGAAAAGGAAGCAGCACATATTTTGCAACAATGTAGTTTCTCTCCAGTGTGTGTTTTTAAATGTTGCCTTCCAACTAACTTTTCAGAAAAAGATTTACACACTTTACATACATATTTCTTTTTAGTGTGTGTTTGCATATTGTTATGATGTTGATTTGGGGTTAGTAAAGACAAACGCCAAATAACATGTAACAATAAAAAGGGGTTTATTAGGTTGGTAAGTTGGTACAGAAATCGCCTGAATAGTCTATAACTAGCTCAGCTAAGAACTTCTCTCTCTGTCTTTTGACATGCCATTATTTAAAGTCTTTGTTTGTAGACAAGTTCATCTTCAAGAGGGGTGGTAGGTTTCCTACACAACACATATGAACCATCAAATGTGATTTTCGTGAAAAAGAAGAGTCCCATAATTCACAAGAATATGGCTTCTTGCCAGTGTGTGTTCGCATATGAACCACTAAATGTGATTGTCATGAAAAGGAAGAATCACATACTTCACATATATATGGCTTTTCTCCAGTATGTGTTCACATATGCAGCACCAAATGTGAGTTCGGGGAAAAAGAAGAGCCGCACACTTCACAAGAGTATGGCTTCTCTCCAGTATGTGTTCGTATATGCACCACTAAATTTGACTTCTTTGAAAAGAAAGACCTACACACGTCACAAGAATATGGTTTCACTCCAGTGTGTGTACGCATAAGCACCACAAATTGAGACTTCTGTGAAAAGGAAGAGCCACATTCTTCACAACTATAAGGTTTCGCTCCAGTGTGCGTTTGGATATGCACCACCAAAACTGATTTCCTTGTAAAGGAAGTTCCACACACTTAGAATATGGTTTCTCACCAGTGTGTTTTCGTTTATGTGCCAGCAAACGTGACTTCTATGAAATGGAAGAGCCACTCTTCACAGGAATATGGTTCCTCCCCAGTATGTGTCGCCATATGTAATTTGTGTAAAGGAAAAGACACAAACATCACATGCATATAGTTTTTCTCCAGTGGCTGTTTCTGTTGATTCCAATCTACTGGGAAATGACTGCAAAACACTTGTCCCTCCCTATTTTATAGGCAGAAGCACAAATGCATGCTGGGTTTTTTTTTTTTTTGCTAGCCAGTAAAATTGACTGGTTCTCAGTTTCATATGACTCAGTCCCGGTTTGTCTTGTGTTGAATTCAGAATACTACGTTCATTTATCTGAACTTGCTTTTGTGTGTCAATCCCAATTCTTAGTTTTTTGAATTTCTTGATATATTACTGTTAATTTGCCTTGCATATATTATTTGCTTGCTTTATATTAGTTTTTGCTCTGTTCTTTTCTTTTCCTTGTTATTGCAAACTTTATGAATTCTGTTGGTGGGATAGTTCTATTACTTATTTTGCCTTTGATCATAGAAACTCACTCCACAGTTTCTATCTGTTCCATGAAATGAAACTTCAGTGAAAAGAAAGAGCTGCACACTTGACACAAAATTATTTCTCTCCAGTATGAATTTTAAGTACTTTTGGAGTTGGACAACAAGCAAATTTACATACACCTTTTTAACATTTTTTTCTTGCTGCTAGCTTTCTACATTTTCCTTTTTTGAGAGAGTGACAAAACAGATGACACAATCATACTCTCCAAATTATGAAGGTTAATTTCTTTCAAGAAAAGAAAAATTTACATGCTACAGATTTTCTTTTCGTCTAAAATTTTCCTACACTTAAAAACAAGTCTCCCACTTCACAATAGATTCTTTACCTACAGTTTGCCTTTTCAAATATTTTATGTTTGTACAAAATAAGATCCACAGAATTCAAATATACATTTTTCTCCAGTATGTCTTATGACTTTAAAAATAATCTTTGCTTTCAAATGATTTTACATAGACACCAACAAATTTGAAAAAGAAAAAAAAGATCCACACAATTCTCTCTCTCAAATGAAAATTTTTTTTATGTTTTTTTAATTGATCTATTTGATAATATACTCCAATAAATTTTGAAAAATTTTTTTGTTTTTTTTAATTGATCTAGTTGATAATATACTCCAATAAATTTTGAAAAAATATGTAAAACTCAGAAAAGATTCATTTCAGCTCACCACAAAAATGATGATCCATTCAAGTTTACCAGATTATTTCTGCTGGAACATCTGCAAATACAAAAAGAAATTTCACTTAAAATATATATTTCAAGAAATTAACTCGCTAGTCCCATGTACATCCAATATTTTATACACAAATTCCTTTTATTTTAAATAAAGACAATCTTAAAGAAATACTTTCTGTTTCCTACCTTCAGATATTAGATCAAAATTTGTAGTAAAACCATTACAGTAAATTGCAATAATAGACATTTTTTTCAGTGTAAACAAAGTAATACAATAGCAAAAGATACAAAATTATATCAACTGTATCTCAAAATTATATTCCATTCATATTGCATTCAATGAGAAAAACTGTCAATCTGGTACATCTAAAAACTTAAAACAAAATCTGTCTGGAGTGAAGATATTAATTATCACTCAGAATTCCAGACATTTAACAGTTGTATTATGTTCAGATACAAATGTCTCTAGTAAAAAAAAAAAAATTAAATGTATATGGAAGTAGTTTATGATGAAACCAAAAACATTTACTGATTTTTAAAATGTTTTTGTGTTAACAATTGTATTATGTTCAGATACAAATGTCTCTAGTAAAAAAAAAATTAAATGTATATGGAAGTAGTTTATGATGAAACCAAAAATATTTACTGATTTTTAAAATGTTTTTGTTAGTGATTAAAATATTGTGTTGGAACAAAAGTGTTGTGTCTTTTTAGTGAATTTCAAAGACATTATATACATATTTGTGTAAACATGGACAAATGTGCCTGCAATAAGATGTAGTATCAAAAGGATAATATCTCTCATGACACCACCTTTTAAGTAACTTTACACTTCTGCAATGTTTATTGTTTTAAAAAGGGAATTGAAATAAAACCTAGATATGATGAAAGTGAATTTATACATATTTTTGTCCTTGAGAACAAAAATATTGAACATTATTCATTAGATTATTTATTTAGAAGAATAATTTGATAGTTACCAAAAAAATGTTACTAAAAACTAATACAAATAGAACTAATGCAATGCAATATTTATTATTTAGCAATTTATAAAGAAATAATGTGAAAACTTTTTATTCATAAACTTATAAATATTTACTAAATTATTAAAATACTAGCTTAAAAGCCACACTCCATGCAAACTTTAAAGCTAGTTAAGCCTAAAACTAAAGAGACCTCTGGTCCACCTCAGAAAATGGCAATGATAATTTTAAAGAAATAACTTTGAATTCCTCAATTCATACCATGGAACTTCAAAACCTCACTTTAATTCTGATTCAGGCTATAAGTCCAGTTCTGACCAAGAGTCCAATTTGGGCCCAAATTCCAATTCAGGCTGAAAATCGAGTTCTTCAAATAACAAGTTCTGCGGAACTTCAATTGAATTCTTCAAATTGGAAAACTCTGCATAACTTCAAAACCTTACATCATGAAAATTAATTCTGATTTCTTGGCATTTTGAAGAAATAAAATTGATTTCCTCAATTCACAAAATTTTTGCGTTACTTTAAACTCAATATAAATCTTTTGGCTAATAACAATAATTTTTCCAGATACAAGTCCTACTATTTAACCCATAATGATGAAACCAAAAATATTTACTGATTTTTAAAATGTTTTTGTGTTAACTACTTCCATATACATTTAATTTTTTTTTTACTAGAGACATTTGTATCTTAACATAGTACAATTGTTAACACAAAAACATTTTAAAAATCAGTAAATGTTTTTGGTTTCATCATAAACTACTTCCATATACATTTTTTTTTTACTAGAGACATTTGTATCTGAGGGGGGTGATGGATTTATACCTTTTCCAAGGCTATTTTCACATAACGGAATATAATAAACTTGGCTGATTAATTTCTGATTTCAAGCCACAATCAATTATGACATCCGACATCACAAGGAGAGAAGATCACAGGGAGAAATGCAGCCAATTAAATTTTTTTCTATTAAATTGTGGGGCACCTAAACATTGTAGTGATCCACATCCAAGTGTTTGCAAACACCTTACAATGCTCATATGAGATATGTGAAACATTTGTGAGATCTCCAGTGCTGTGTGACTTACATTATTTTTAATCAACATTTTGATTTAAACATCATTGATGACTGCAGGCATGTCAGAACAGTTTCAGTTTTCCAAACCAAGATTTCCATTTCTGAACCTGGGAAACTTCTTGTGAACAGTACTCTCAGGTATGGTCCCAGGACCATAAATGACACATGGCAAACATGGACATCCACGTCCACAAAAAGACAATTTCAAAATGGTTGATTTTCCATTGCCACCACTCTGATTTTAACTACAGTGTAACCCGGACATAAGAGAGTTGTCGGGACCGGAGAAGAAGTCTCTTATATCCGGGTTTGGTCTATTTTATATACATTAACACAGGCCCTAATTTGGGACCAGAGAAAATCTCTCTTATATCCGGGTTTCTCTTATATCCGGGTCACACTGTATGTTCACTCTCTGTGAGTGAATGTAGTTAAAATAATAGCATTGTCAATGGAAAAAACCGTCCTTCTGAAACACCATTTTTATTTTTGTGGGCACAAAGATCCATGTTTGCCTCTTTTTTTGCTGTTTGTACAGTAGGTGTTCCTCTCCAGAAAGAAAACAACATCACATAACGAAAATACAGTAGCGGCCATAATATAAGGAATGGAAACAACAAAGACATAAATATGTATATTACTTAAAAAGTAATACATGATTAGCAATGAAATTTTTACCGAATAGAGATTAGGGTGTAATGCATAAATATTATACAAAGTTACAAAAATTTACATAATAGTTTTTTTAAAAATAAAGATTAAATGGAACAGATCATATAGAAAAAAATGTTAACCTGTAACTTTTTGTGATATGCCTGTCATAAATTTCAATCACGTGTGAAACAAAATCATATATTCAAATGCCACCTATTGAAAAATGCTACAAACTTTTGTTTCAATCCAATATTTTCATTACACAACTTTAATACATATTCATGTGTTACTATGATTTTGCCTATAAATGTTTTAAGCATAAAAAATAATTTATATTTCATACTATGATATAAAATGAGATGCCACACTTGATAGTGACATTTGTCAGAAGCAAACAATTTTTACTTAGACTGGGGAGCAATGACAAAAGACCCAAATTCAAAGAAACATTAACAGAAATGATACTTGATATAAGACTAAAAACAGTGCTTTCTAAATTAGTTATATCAAACACATCAGATCACTTAGGAATATCAGGTGCTGTAAGCTTGGATGTGCAGGTGGTGTAACAGATAATGGCTCAAAATTGTTAATCGGATAGCCAAGTTCCAGTTCTGGTTGGTTTAGTTACCTTTATTTACACGCAAATACTGGAGAGAAAGTTGTGAACCCACCTCTTCTCCCCACCAGCTACAGGTTAATTAGTAAGACTTGTATCACTAAACCATTATTATCTAAAAAAAATATTCTTACAATCTAAAAATATTTTCTGGCTTTAAATAACATAGAGAGGGTTGATAAGCCATAAAAAAATCAATCAAACACATTAATGAAATCAGTAGGTTAAGTTCTAATTTCAAAGGATACATTTCATCTCCTGAAGAGCAGACTGAAAGAAGAAGTGTTCCGAAACAAACAAGAACTGAAAGAGTCTGTGTTAAAAGACTGGGAAAGCATCAAAGATGAAGAATGCAACAGTTTGGTGATGTCAATGGATTGCAGTCTTATTGCAGGCATGGGTTATACGAACAGATATTAAATGTTACTTTACTTCTGTTCACTTAAAAATGGGGTGATCTGCTACAAAACATGGTATATCCTAAGCTGTTTAACACCTCTAAATGTAAATACCAGGAAATAAAAGCTGAAATTTTGAACTCATATTTCATGTTCATCTTTTGATCTTAAACTCAAATGTCTTTAGTGAACAACAAAAATAAAGGAATTGCCATTCCAATACTTTTGGAGGGGACTGTGTGCATATATATATATATATATATATATATATATATATATATATATATATATTTCCTGGATCTGTCTAACATAAATATATATATATATATATATATATATATATATATATGAAAATGAAATATATATATATATATATATATATATATATATATATATATATATATATATATATATAAATGAAAATGAAATAACCAAATATAAGCAAACCGTATACAAGCATGCTGTCTTGTATATGCAAGTAAACAAATAAATAATTACCAAATTTTGCAAACAGGTGTAAACATAATAGTGCTTGATGTAGTTAGACAGATCTGGGAAATATATATATATATATATATATATATATATATATATATATATATATATATATATATCCTTCTTTCATGCACATTTCATTGAATACAACAAACTAGGTGCTTTTGTTTAGATTTTTATACAATTTCTCATGCTATTTAATTGAGCTATGGTCAGAAAGGTGTAGAGTGAGTATTCGTGTCAAACATGTAGCGTAGCCTATATAATTATTTACGAATTTTGATTGATCAGGAATACAATTCCTTAATGGGCATTTAAATTCGTAAATAATATTTGCCCTATTTAATATATATATATATATATATATATATATATATATCACAGTCATTGATCAGTCAGATCACCCACATGTTAAGACAGTTAAATCACTATAGCCATAGAAGAAATAACTGGTAAACATATCCTAAACAAGAAACAAGAGATAAACCTCTTTTTCGGTTCAAAAATACAAGTGTTACTATTTAACTCAGAGCTAGGGGAGGAGATGGATTCATACCCTTCCCAAGGGTATTTGTGCATGTGTGAGCAAATGTAATGAATATGACTGGAATCTAATTAAAATTTTTAAAATTGAAAACAATTAAATAATAAAAGTTACCAACGATTGGTCCAACGATGATGCTTTGGCCAAAAGGCAGCCTAGGTTCGGATATTAAAAAGAAAAAAAAAATGAACATAAAATTGTTTATTTAAATTAATATATATATATATATATATTTATATATATATGAAAGTGAACAATGAAGTCAACACTCAGAGGCGACAGGCTGTTTCATGCTAGACGCAATCATCAGGCCGCAAGTGTTGGATTTTTCTCTATTTATATATATGGGTCATCCATTCTGGCGGGAGTGGCTTGTTCATTTATTTGGGTTAATTTATTTTATTTTATTTATTTATTGTTTTCGATGTCTTATTAACGTAGTAAAAAATTTGGAGGTGATTTGTTTAGGTCGCTTATTTAATATTTTGTTTTGGTCTGGGATGATAAAGCTTTTAATTGGTTTATTATTTTATTTGGATTGATTATTTTTACTTGTTGTTGATTATTTATGTTTATTTTTATTAGTTCTAATGGTAAATTTAGCAGGAGCGAGTTATTACTTTTTTAATTTATTAGGATTAATTTTTTCTTATTTATTTGCTTATTTTGTATATTTTTATTTACTCTATTCGGTTTTCGTTTTTTTTTATCGTTATATAGCAGTTATAGTTATTTTCTCATCCAATTTTTAGATGTAGTGATTGTTTACTTTATTTATTTGGATTGATTATTTTTACTTGTATTTTATGTATTTATTTGTTCTATTTCATCTATTCTAACGGGAGTGGTTTGTTAATTTGATTATTATTATCTTGGGTTAATTTATTTTACTTGTTTTTTATATTATTTTGTTTATTTTTACTTATTCTTTTCAGTTTTCGATTTTTAAGTAACATAGTAAAAATTTGTTTTCATGTCTGCATTTTGAGTTGAGCTCAAATCGTTTATTTAGTAATTTATTTTGGTTTGAGAAGGTAATAATAGCTATTTTATCAAATGTTTTAGTATTGACAAGCTGCAAGGAATTTCTCTAAGAGACAAATCTCTCGAGGAGCAAAATAGCCATATAAAATGTTGCTTTGTTCTTTTCTTTTTCTTGTAATTGTTTATTGGGCATTCTGTCATTTATTTACATTTAACCAGTGCTTCTACAGTGCATAACCTCTCCAAAGAGCTTGTGTAAATGAATGGCAGAACAGGGATAAGTAAATAAAGCAAAATAAGTCAAATTTACTAAGGAATTCTGAGAAAGTTGTGGAGAGCCATGATCACCTATTTTCTGATGGGGCACAGCAATTAGTAAATATAATATTTTTTTATAGTTTTATATTACAACCAGCCTTCAGAAAAAAACAAAAACATATTCTTACTTGCTTTATATGCGTCTCTGGGACATATAGTAATTTTACAAAAGTCCCTTTTAAATTCACACTGCGCTTGGAAAAATATAAAATTCTTATCATTCTTTGCTGTCTACCTGCAAGAGAATTTTAACATGGGAGCTTCAAGGCTCTCTGGAGCTGACCGGTAATTGGTGCCTTCTCAGCTGTCTCTTCCTTGACACCAATTTGCCTTGTTCCCTTTCTGTAAAGATGTCTTCTCACTTTGTCCACTGATCTGAGTTCTATTTATAGTCAAACCTCAGTTCACGAATTTATTCCTGAAGCCCATTTGTAACCTGAAATGTTCATAAACCGAAACTATTTTTCCAATAGGAATCAATGAACTATTTTTTCCAATAGGAATCAATAATTGTAAATGGATTAATCTGTTCCTGAAATGGCCCATTTGAAGACCTGAAATAATTGTAAACTGAAAGTATTTTTCCAATAGGGTTCAATGTGAAATGGATTAATCCATTCCTGAAGCCTCGTTGTAAACTGAAACTATTTTTCCAATAGGAATCAATTGAAATGGATTAACCTGAATTGTTTGTAAACTGAAAGTATTTTTCCAATAGGGTTCAATGTGAAATGGATTAATCCGTTCCTGAAGCCTGTTTGTAAACTGAAACTATTTTTCCAATAGGAATCAATGTGAAATGGATTAATCTGTTCCTGAAGCCCATTTGTAACCTGAATTGTTTGTAAACTGAAACTATTTTTCCAATAGGAATCAATGTGAAATGGATTAATCCATTCCTGAAGCCCATTCGTAACCTGAAATGTTCATAAACCAAAACTATTTTTCCAATAGGAATCAATGTGAAATGGATTAATCCGTTCCTGAAGCCCATTTGTAACCTGAATTGTTTGTAAACTGAAACTATTTTTCCAATAGGAATCAATGTGAAATGGATTAATCCGTTCCTGAAATGGATTAAAACCAAAAATCCGTTCCTGAAGCCCATTTTGTAACCTGAATTGTTTGTAAATGGAAACTGTTTGAAGCCCAATAACCTGAATTGTTTGTAAACTGAAACTATTTTTCCAATAGTAATTAATGTAGAGAAAAAAGGCACAGTACAATAAAATTGGAAAAGAAAAGCACGCCACAACACACGAATGTATACAACACAGCAGTCGACTCAGAAATTTTGCTGTTTGAGTTACTCAGTTTGGCAATGTTGTTTGAGAACCAAAATTTTGTTCGATAACTGAGGCATTTTCATCTTAAATTTTCTGTTCAAATACTGATTTGTTCAACATCTGAGGCATTTGAGAACCAAGGTTGCACTCTATTTGAAAAAAAGAATTCATTTTAGGTGGAAAATTATTAATTTCATTTTTGAACAACAAAAATATTGGCTTGACTGAAATTAAGGGCTTTAATGTTAACCGAGAAATATTTTAAAATTCAATTTTTTATAGCCCTTAATCAAATTTATATTAAGGAAGTATTGTTGCTTAAATACATTTTATGGATGAATATGAAAAAACTGTAATAGAAATGTACTGACTGAGAAAGATAAGAACAGAATGAGATATGGACAGACTGTGGTGGATAGATATTGGCAAAACATAGATTTCTTTAATTGCTGTGTATAGAGGCTACAAGATTTGCTTTATCATATGCCATGAAATCAGTAAATATCTACGACCAATTTTTAAAATAATTACATTATTAATTCAAACATCAATAATATTCTTGATTTTAATAAAGATCTTCATTATAAATTCCTGTAGTTTTGCTTCATAACCAAAATGCCTTTTAAAGATAATTTAACTAATATTTTCATAGTTTTTCTGATAACATTAAAGTACACACATTTCCTGATGCAGCAATTCATGCTATATTTTAATCTTACTTCCAACATACATTTTTTTCTCTATAGAATATGTTTCTCTCAAATTTTAAAATGGCAATTCCATGAAAAGGACAATACACACACTGCACAAAAATATACTTTCATTTTTAAATCAACAAAAATATTGGCTTGATGGATAAAGGTTATTGACTGAAATAAAGGGCTTCAATGTTAACTAAAAAATATTTTAGATTTCAATTTTTTATAGCCTTTAATCAAATTTATATTAGGAAAGTACTGCTGCTTAAATACATTTTATGGATAAATATGAAAAACCTGAAAAAAATAGAAATCTACAGACTGCAAAATGCAGAATGAAAGATGGACACACTGTGGTAGCAAGATTTTGAAAAACATAGATTACTTGAATTGTTGCCTATAGAGACTACAAAAATTTGCAACTTGGCCCACACTATATTGCAGATGAGTGGAAAGAAAAGGAACAAAACAAGACATTATTGTTCCTGCTAGCTCCCTGAATACAAGGACATGGATTGCTAATCAAATTCATCTGCATTCATCCTCCCAACTAAAGTACCAAATACTACAACCATGGCAGATAGATGATGGCAGATTTCTTTAATTGCTGTGTATAGAGACTACAAGATTTGCTTCATCATATACCATGAAATCAGCAAAGATCTATGACAAATTTTAAAGATAATTACATCATTAATTCAAAAATCAATAACATGCTTGAGTTTAATAGAGCTCTTCATTACAAATTCCTGTAGTTCATAATCAAAAAGACAATTTACCTACTATTTTTATACAGTGTTTTTTTTTTTGTTGACATTAAAGCACATACATTTCCTGATGAGGCAATTCAAACTGGTTTTTAGATTGGTTTTCTCTATAGAATGCATTTCTCTGGATTTTAAAATGACAACTCCATGAAAAGGAAATAAACACTGCACAAAAATAGTTTCATTGCAGTGTGTGTCCTCATTTGAAGTTTTTTTTTTTTTTTGCCATAATGTTCACACACATTTTACAAGTAAATGTTTGCTCTCCTGAATGGTTCTTAATATGAAATGTTAAATTCTATATTTGAAAATGGTAGGATCATATGCAGGATTTAATGTTGCAATATATTTTAAAATTTATATCCTGTAAAAAGTTCAATTGACTTACTTAGTAAGAATGATTCTTTCTATTGTGTAAATTAAGCACTGAATACTTTGAAAATTTTCACCCATAAGCCTGTAAAAGTTCTTTGTTATGAGTGCTTACATGTGTACACTTATATCTGAACTGGCAAAGTTTGGAACATTTTTTTCCTCAAGCATGAATTTTCATGTGCTTTTTTAAATTTGAACGATGTGAAAATGTTGAACTACATGTTTCACAAGAATATGGTTTCTCTCCAGTGTGAGTTCGAATGTGCACTTTCAAATGAGAATTATCTGAAAATGCTGATCCACATATTACACAAGAATATGGTTTCTCTCCACTGTGAATTCGAAGGTGCGTTTTCAAATGAGAATTATCTGAAAATGCTGATCCACATATATCACAAGAAAATGGTTTCTCCCCGGTGTGAATTCGAATGTGCATTTTCAAATTGTAATTCCTTGAAAATGCTGATCCACATATTTTACAAACATATGGTTTTTCTCCAGTGTGAGTTCGAATATGTACTTTTAAGCTGGACTTCTCTGTGAATGCTAATCCACATATTTCACAAGAATATGGTTTCTCTCCAGTGTGCGTTCGAATGTGTACTTTCAAATGAGAATTATCTGAAAATGTTGATTTGCATATTTTACAAGAATAGGGTTTCTCTCCTGTGTGAGTTCGAATATGCAATTTTAAACTGAAATTCCGTGAGAATGCTAATCCACATATTTCACAAGAATATGGTTTCTCTCCAGTATGAATTCGAATGTGCGATTTCAAATGAGAGTTATCTGAAAATGCTGATTTGCATATTTTACAAGAATATGGTTTCTCTCCAGTGTGAGTTCGAATGTGTGTTTTTAACATGGATTTCTGTGAGAATGCCAATCCACATATTTCACAAGAATATGGTTTCTCCCCAGTATGAGTTCGAAGGTGGTTTTTCAAATTGTAATTCTTTGAAAATGTCAATCCACATATTTCACAAAAATATGGTTTTTCTCCAGTGTGTGTATGCATGTGTTTTGTTAAATCTGAATTTAGTGTAAATGCTAATCCACACACTTCACAAGAATACGGTTTCTCTCCTGAGTGCAAAAACATGTGATTTTTTAAATTCAATAATTGTGAAAATGCATATTTACATATTTCACAAGTATATGGTTTCTCTCCAGTGTGTTTTTGCTGGTGGATTTTTAAAGCTGAAATACATGACAATGCTAATCCACACACACTACAACAATGAGGTTTTTCTCTTGTTTGTCATCTCATGATTGTTTTGTTTTTTAATGTAAGCTTTGTGGAAATTCTAATTGACAAACATTATTTTTGATTCTTCCTTTATTCTTATTCTCAAATGATAAGTACTTTATGGCAATTGGACCTGTAAATAAAGAAAGGTATCATTAAACAGGCATATTTGTATGTTATTTCCAACAGAACACTAACACTTTGTTACAATCATGTTTGCCATATCAGATATTTCTTGGTAAATCATTAATGAAAATGATAGACCAAACAATCAAATTATATCTACATTTTTATACATGTTACTTTTTCATATACATAAAACATTGATGAAAAAAAAAAGGAGAAAAACTGTTACAATTTAATATTTAATAAACAACTGTTCACTCTTTTAAGATGTAAAAACAAATGAAATAAAAGAAAGTCAACTTTTCATCTCATATTAACCAAAAGTCTAATTCGTTAAAAAATATATCAATTTGTTTTTGTTCTGTGAATTAAGATGAAATTTAGATCAGCTTTTTTTTTTATTAAAATCATAAAGAGAAAATGTTTATTTTGCTGAAGGGAAATCAATTAGAACATAAAAAAACTGAAATTTTGAATTAAAAAAGTGAATTTTTAAAAAAGTAGTGAAGCAATCAATAAAATACCATACAAATTAGATGTACTGAGAAAAGGATTTAATAAAAGAAAGTGTTGGTGATCTTCAACAATACATCCACTTGTACAGATGAAAGAATCTAGTGAAATGCATCCTATATTAAAAATAGTGTAATTTTAGAAAATATGAGAATAATCAAATTAATTATTATTTTCAATGGATAATGATTTTTACAAGAATTGTTTCACTTTTTCATATACATAAAACATTGATGAAAAGAAAGGAGAAAAACTTCTTACAATTTAATCAGAAACTGTTAATTCTTAAGATCTAAAAACAAATGAAAGAAAGCTAACTTTTTGTGGTGAAAAACGTCCACAAATCTGTGTGTTGTGCAAACTCCGATTGCTCAATGGTGAAAAGAAACCAAAATGGCGGCACCCATGTTTTATGCCAGGTGGTCTCGGACAGTTAATGCGAAATCATGTTGTCTTGTCATTTGCATGCAAATCATGGTCAGTCCTCGGCTGTATAAAGCAGGCATGTTTTTGTTTCTGAGGAGGCAGGGTTTTTTTTTGGTTTTTTTGCTCGTGAGAAGGTTGGACGTGTGACACTATTTTGTCAGTTACCCTCCTCGCATTTCCTATTTGCTATTATCAGTTGAGTCGTTGCTTTACCACCACACTTTTCATCTCATGTTAACCAAAAATTCTGATTAATTAAAAATCTATCCAGTTTCTTTTCTTCTGTGAATCAAGATAAAATTTAGATCAGCTTTTTTCAAAATCATAAAGAGGAAAAGTTTTATTTTGCTAAAGAGAAAATGTTTAAAGCATAAAAAAAACTAAAAATTTCAGTTAAAAAATCAATTTAAAAAAAATGGTGATGCAATCAACAAAACACCATAAGACTTAAATGCACTGAGAAATGGATTTCATGACAGAAAGTATTGGTGATCATTAACAATATATCCAATTGTACAGATGAAAGAATCTAGTGAAATGCATCCCATAATATAAAAAAAGTGTCATTTTAGAAAATAGGAAGATAATCAAATTATTATTTTTACAAGAATTGTTTTAAGCTTTTTTAAATGATAATTAGAAAAGTTTATTAAGTTTTAAATCTTTTAAAATTCTATATTAACTTCTGACTTTTAGATGGTATTGGTATTAAGTGAAAACTATATTTACTAATCAGAAATGGAAAAGTTTAATACAAGTTATTAAACACCAATGTTTTTAAAAGAATGTTGAATATTTTTGTATGTGTATAGATTTCCTGATATTTTAAGTATGAGTGTTTATACACATTATCAAAAATATAAATTATCAATTTTTTCAGACTTTTACCATATTCCCTAAAATTGCTCTAAATTGTAAATAAAAACTGCAATAAAACTATCTAATTATTTAATTAGATAAGCTTTAATTGCTTTTATAAATAATATATATTAAGATCATTTAAATCCAAGAAAAATGTTTTTTTGATGAATAATGAATTATTTCAAGACTTGTTTGCAGTTTTCATTTTTTAATTATAAAGTTTGAAAAATGTTTAAAAAATTCTTCCAAACATCGTCAAAGTTAGGTTAAGTTATGAAGTGAAGAGTATATTTATTAAGTAAAAGTTGAAAAGCATAAAACAAACCATCACACCAAAAACTTTTTAAATAATTATAAAAATTTTTTGTGTCTAAATGTATTATTGTTAAGTATGGTGTTTCATACATGACATTATTGTTAAGTATGGTGTTTCATACATGACATTATTGTTAAGTATGGTGTTTCATACATGACATTATTGTTAAGTATGGTGTTTCATACATGACATTATTGTTAAGTATGGTGTTTCATACATGACATTATTGTTAAAAGGTCATGTGTTTCAATGGTTGTCCCCCTTATAGATAAACATTTTCAGATGTGCACAACTGTTTCATTTTTACTTCTGAGGATGGTTGAAGAGGCAACTGAAGAGAAAAAAAAAACACTCTTTTTAGGGCCACAAAATATTCCAAATAGTCATAACTGTTATGTTTAAGGTATTGGATTATGCTTAAATAAAATAAGTGCACAATTACGTAAGTAATAATAAAATTAAGTACTTTAAAGATTTACTAAATAAAATAACTTTAACATTTCATGACCATCAGGATATAGCAATTAATAATAAGGAATAAAATGAAAAAATAAAATCTTAAAAAGTATTAATCATACTTATTATAAAACCCAGGTTGTGTATGTGTGTCTGTACGTTTATATATTGGATCGGATTACCTACATTTTCAACTGATTTCAACAAAACTTCACAGGACTACATAAAATTACCTTGCGGTGGTTTTGACAGCGCCAAAAATTGGAAAAACACAATTGTTTTTGCATGAAATCAATTTGAAAATGCGATTAAGAGGCATTGCTTTTGCAGAATGAAAGGGGTACAACTCATATCGAGTTATACTTATTATAAAACCCAGGTTATTTGTGTGTGTGTGTGTGTGTGTGTGTGTGTGTTCCTTTATATATGGGATCAGATTTCCTACATTTTTCAACCGATTTCAACAAACTTCACTTTTTTTTTGGCAGGTAGTGTTTCTTATTGTCTTGCACACTTTTTTCTTTATTTTTACATTCAGAATGCTTTAAAATTCCATTTACAAGACAATTGTTTATAATAAAATTCTATTCAATCGGTAGACTCATAACGATTGAAAACAATGTTTTGTTTGAGTTTGGTTTGACCAATTGTAAAAAAAAAAAAACTAATTAAGACATGCATGTCAATCAACCTTAAACAATAATCTTTGTCAATTTTATTTTTCAGTCATTATGATGGTCGATACTTGATGTATCTCTTACTGTTACATCCCTGGGCAACGCCGGGTTCTACTGCTAGTTAATAATAAATACCATAAAATTTCAAATTATTGACTAATTGAGTTACCTCTATCATTGCATTTTATTATTATATTATCTCAGTTATTGAATTAAAAAGTTAATAACTGAGATATTATAATATAATTATTATATAATCTCAGTTATTAAATTAAAAATGTAATAACTATGATAATAATTAATAAATTTATTATATTATCTCAGTTATTAAATTAATTTTCATATTATCTATTATTAAATTTTTAATTTAATAACTGAGATTAAATTTTAAAATTTAATATTATATATTATATAAAATAATAAATAAAATACCATTAGAGAGAGATAACTCAATAATTTATGAAATGTTATTAAGAAATTTTTATAGTATTTTAAATTTTATTATATTTTCAGAAAGCATCTGTAAACAAGGTTAAGTACTAAAAAAATTCAATAAAAAATTAAATAATATGCATAAAATATTTTGTTAATTTTCAAAAATAGTTAAAAAACAAAAACAAACCGTTTTTACTTAGAATTCTTAAATTTGTCAATTCTGGTTCACCATACTTAACCTGTCAGCATCTTAGACCATCAATATACCGATGAAGATGTGAGAATAACAAGACCGCATGGTTAAGAAATGCCTGTATACAAAATTTTCTGCTATAAGTAATATTTGTTTCAGAACAGATTAATTTAACTTTAAATTTGCCAATTTTCTGCAAATAAGATTTCATAAATATAGATTTTATTTTTGTAACATTTTTAAAACTGAGAAGTAACTTTTGTTTACAAATATTTCAAAATGGCCTTTTCAATTGGTTTTTCTGAAAAAACTGAACTGAATGAAAATTATTCTGATTTCTATTTGGAATACACACTTTCTGGAATTAGAAAATTTAATCATTTAGCTTTCAATTAAAGCTAAAATGAAAAAGTTTTCATTTATGAAAATTAATTTACACCTTAGGTATACTGAATTACTGGAGGTACTCATAGTTTTCAATTTTTAAACATTACTGTTCACTTAAAATTCTAAAAAATTATGTCACTTCTGTTCTTTCGTCTGCTAACTTACATTCATGTAAGTTGTCAATAACAGTCATTTAATGCCTCATAAACAAAGCATGACACTTAAGACTAGGTCCCTTTGCTCACTGAAAAAAACAGCATAGTATGATGAAAAAAGGCCATAAACTTAATAAAAACAAAGTTTTATTGTCAAAATGTTTATGTTATTATTAGGAGGAAACATCAAAGTAGTTTTTTTATTATTTCTAAAAAATTTTTTAATCCTTTCTAGCATGTTTGAAATTTTGGTTAAAAATCTTGTTTTTTTATGTCAGTGGTTATGTCATATTTAGTATTAGTTTTTTAGCACTTTTTTCAGTTAAAAAACACATTAATTCAGAAATTGTTGCAAAAATCAAATAATTGTCAGATTTTAATGAAACATACAGAACTTATTCAAAAATGAATTAAATTATTTTATAAATGTTTATTTTTTAGACAGTCATAGTAAAATTTTTTTTTTACCTGTTACCCCTACCAGCACCAATTTTATGAAAACTCAAAAATTCAACTGTGTATTTTTGTGATCATTTTAATTAACTGCAGAAGACTTTGAAGAATATAAATCACTGATTTTTGTTTTGTAGATTGAGAAGTGTTTCTACCCAAAATTTAGCTCTGAATTGCAAAAAGCAAAACCTAATAAAACTAAGACATTATTTAATCGGAAAAAGCTTTTAATGGTTTTTATGAATGATATATGTTAAGGACATTATTGTCTGAAGCCAAAATATGTTTCTGATGAAAAATGAATTTTTACAAGAACTGTTTTCTTTTTTTAATTTTAAATACAAAATGTAATAAAGTTGTTAAATAATTTAAAATTAAGTTTAAATATGTGTCTTTTTGAAAATGCTCTTATTAAAATGATCTATTTTTACAGATCTTAAATTTGAAAGCTTATTACAATCTGTGAAGCATTAGCAATTTTAAAATAATTTTTTAATATGTCAAAAAAATGTATTAAAAACGTTTCTGGCAAAACTACAGATGCACAATTCAGAAATAATGTCATGTGTTTTAAGAGTTGTTTCTCTTGATAGCGAGGAACCAGCCTCATAAATTGCATTGTTTTTGTTCTGGCTAGCACATGTTAAATTCTCTGACTGACCAGCAATTATCATTGCATTTTCAAAATTTTTAATTTTCACTTTTTACATATTTCACTAAATATTTTCTTTTAATTTTTTAAACACAATCAATCTTTTTCTTTTTCTGTGAGAGATATACTGCAATTATTAATTTTTTCTTTTTTAGATTCAATTTTAGGGATGGAAACAATGCAGGCTTTGGACATATCTTCGTTAAAAAAAAGTACCTAAAAAAAAAAAATCAATAAAATATTGCACTTTTGAAAGTATTTAATTTTTACAAATTACTTCATAGTTAAACAAGAGGGTTCACTTAAAATTCAAAAATACTGTCACTTCTGTTCGATAAATTACCCTGATGTTAGTTGTTGATACATTGATGTAAATGTCAATTCACACTTCCAAAGCCAATCACAAGGGTCAGATATGCTTCTCTTATTTCCAACTAAATTTTTTCTGCTAAAAAATTCAGTAATGTTTGTTTCAAATTAAATTAAGTATACTTTAAATTTTCTAATTTTCCTAAAATAACTTTTGAAAAAAGTATAATTGAATTTTACAAAATTTTTAAACGGAGAATTTCACTTTTGTTTACAAAATTGTCAAAATGGCTGACATGATCGGTTTAATGTCAATTTTACTGACTGGAAAAAACAAAACAACACAAAAAAAAAAAAAACAAGACTTTTTTGTAACTAAAATTTCAGGCGTGCTTGAAAGGATTAAAAATTTTAAAAAGTAATCAAAAAATACTTTGGTCTTTCCTAACAAACATTTTTAGACGATAAAAAAAAATGTTTATCAGTGTTTGGGGCCTTTTTTCTTCAGGATATGCTCTTTTTAGCGAAGTATTGAATTATTAATACCTACTCTAATGGCAGACTTACTGAAAACAAAGGGACAATTTTATTCCAATCAATATAAACTCGTTTTTAAATACACCAAAGTATTTTGCTATTAACAGTAAATAAATTTATTCCTTTACCTTTGAATTAAAGCTAAAAAGAAAGATTCAAGAACGATTTTTCATTTTTAAAATTCATTTTAAAAACATGGGGTATGCGATCGCGAACTGTGGGCATACACGATGTATCGAAATAGGGGTTAACGGCTCCCCACCCCCAAATCTCTATAAATTTTTCTAGTAAAACAACCTAACTAGTATACAATTCATTCATTAATAATAAATAAGTACTGAAGATTTCATTTAAATCGGATAATCCCCTGATTTTTGGTATTCTTTTAAAATAGCAGTGGGGAGCGTAGTTTTTTCCTTTCCTTTTGGAAAAAAAAGGGCCTCCATTTTAGGCGGTAACTAAATTGTATGAAAATTTATAAAAGTTTCCAATCCGATAATTTCATTGCCAATGGATATCAATTTAACAAGTCGGCGGCCAATTGGTCAAGCAATAAAAGGAAGCAACGTTTTACTTACGTAGTTCTTTGCTCGTCTGACCCGCAACACTTTCGATGTTCTGAAGAGCGAAGTTCAAGGAAGATAATTCACGAGCATTAAAAAAAAAGAAATCAGAATGTTCTTTAATTTATAAGCGAGGTGTTTTTCTTGTTTTAACGACAAACCGACCATGGATTAAAATGAACAACTTGAGTAACGACGAAATTTTAGAGATAATGAAAACAAAAAGGACACTTTTACGTAGCATCAGAAAAGGAATCTTGAAATTTCTAGGGCACACAAATAGGGCTTGGAAATTTTTACACAGAACAATATTGAAGGCAAGAGGGACAGAAAGCAATACATGTTGGTTTCAATCCAATAAGGAATGAATGAATATTTATTGTATCAAAAAATACAAATGTGGCACAAGGCCAAAAGGTGTGGGAAATTTGTCCTGGCTTTCCCACATAACGTTAAAGGTGATAGAATTATAAAAACAATAAGGGCTTGAAAGTTTAGTGTGGATAATTCTTTATTTTAGGCGGAAGAATAAAGACTCAAATTTCTGCCTGGGGGTGTAACAATAAAAGAAAATATTTATTTACATATACAAAAAAAAAAAAGTAAATGGATATATACCCAAAATAGAAGAGAAAGAAAGGGAGAAGAAAATTCCTTTAACTTAAAGGAAGAAAAAAGGTTTATACAGTGTAACCCGGATATAAGAGAAACCCGGATATAAGAGACTTCTTCTCTGGTTCCGACAACTCTCTTATATCCGGGTTACACTGTATAAAGGCTTGCTCAAAATATTTCTTGAGCACCTAAAAGTTCTTTAATCAAGTAAATTGTTCTTAATGGGTTTAACTCTCACATAGATTTCTTCAGAGCCCTTGTTTAGGGGGAAACAATCAGAAGATCCCTAGTTTGGAATTGAGTGAATTTGTAGCTGACGACAGGAATTTTAAGGTACTAGGAAGCAGATCTTGATTAGTTTTTAATAGAGGGTCGACGTTTTGTCTTTAGAGCCCAGCATGTAGATTTCTTTCTTGAAACAGGTTCCGGAGAAGACTGGTGTTACTGTCGCCGACCTAATGTCATCAGAGATTGCCAAAGAGGTGCATATTCTTTGTATTTATCAAGATTAGAAGGGTCAGAAATATCAGGAACTTTTTCCTCCAAAATTGCTATACACTTTCCTGGCCCTCTCATTCACCAGAAAATATATTCTTATCTCTAATTTGGGGGCTAGTTTTTAGAAGCAAGGGTTCAATAAGTTGTGAGCATTACCCCTGACTTTATGGCACCATAGTGTTGACAAGCGTATGGTTGCAAGAAAGAAATACAACAGCAGAAATAGATTTACATGATTTATTTCAACAGGAACGTGTGGGTTTGGGATAGCTACCTTGTGGTAAAGTTCATAAGCCGGCTTCAAATCTGGGTTGATCTCTCATAGTAGTTCACACTGGTTGGCGCTGACGCTCCCCCTGCTGACTACTGCTGACCGCTCAACCTGACCGTGACAGGTCTCTTCCCTGGCCTCCTGTTGTCTGCTTGGTGTACTTCCGTGTGACCCCTTTTATGGCGCTTTTTTATGGCTTGACAGGCTCAAAAAAACGACATGAGTATAATTAGGAGGAAGCATTTTTATTGGTTGAAAAATAGAAACACTTTAAATTATTATTTTATTTTTCGACCGGAACTCGTAATTCGGGAATATAAATAGTGTCGAAGATAATGGTTATTTTGTGACGGGGCTTTGTCCCGTTCACATCCGGCTCTCGCTCTTGAGTATGTTAGTTTATTTGCCTGTAAATCAGCCGAGATATGTCTTATTTTATTTTATAACAATAGTCAGGGAAAGGGTGGTCAAATTCCTTTTTATACTTTCCAGTTTGCCAGAAAATATATTCTTTTCGGTGATGAGGATCAAAGTTTTGGGAGTCAGATTTGAAAGCAAGGGTGAAAGTCAGGGCAAAGATCAGAAAAGAGGCTAACACATAAACATTGTAGTATTGGTTCTCAAATAAAATTCTAATAAAAGAAGAATCAGGGAGGCTAGTCATCACTAGTCTAACATTACTAATCACATTCACTGACCCAAGCATCCATTATAATAAATTTATAATTTTAAAGGAAACATATTTATCTACAAAAGTGTCATACCATAATACCTATTCTATTGTAATAGACTCTCCCACAGATAATAAGTAGTAGTAGCAATGCCAGTTCAGCTCAGTGGTGTTGAGCGAGTCAGTCGATATCGGACATTGAAGTACCAACCATCACAACTAGATTGCTGTGTCATTAACTCTTATTTCCAAGTTCCTAACGTTTTGTACGTCGAACCTAATTTAGGACGACTTATTGAAATACAAGCTTCCACTGTGAAAACTACTCTACAACAAAGAGCGAAGACAAAAAAT
Organism: Acanthosepion pharaonis; assembly: GCA_903632075.3. Taxonomy (NCBI): domain Eukaryota; kingdom Metazoa; phylum Mollusca; class Cephalopoda; order Sepiida; family Sepiidae; genus Acanthosepion; species Acanthosepion pharaonis. The sequence continues at coordinate 2,019,398 of CAHIKZ030001035.1, forward strand.
GGACAAATAAAAAATTTGCACAAAAATGTCCTTTTTCTGCAACTATTAAGGCAGGATAATATATTTCTGATGTTTCTAAGGAAGATTGCCATTGAAAAATGAAAAAAAAGGGATTACAGTTTAGCAAAAGACAAAAGGATTCAATGACAAAAAGAGAAAACAATTCAAGAAGGCAGAAAAACAAAGATGCAACCAGCTTTTAAAGACAGTATTTCCATTTTTTTTTTCTTTTTTTTTTTTTTTGGCAGTTGACCATTTCATTAATTCCAGTGTAATAGGTGAAAAAAAAAACAGAAAAGAAAAAGGTCTCGTATCAAGAACACACCTATTTTCCACCTTGAAGAAAATGATGATTAAGTTGGAAGAATGATGTCAACATTTGGAAAATTCACACTGATTCTTCAGAAGACAAACGGAGTTGCAGCATGTCTATCATTGAAAGGAAAAGCAAGAGGTGTTGTGCAAGAGTTAAAACCAGAAGATATTGGAAGGACTGGTCATTATGAATTGATTATAGACAAATTGCATGGAGTATATTTACAAGATGAAGACACATATTGTGCATCTAAGGATTATTTTTTATATAAACAGAGCGCAGGGGAGAACTTTTCAAACTTTATAATCAAACATGAGCAGAGATATGAAAAAATCAAAAAGGCATGAAATGTAGCTCCCTGAAGGCGTTAAAGCCTTCTTTTTGCTTAAAGCTGCCAAATCTTACTGATGAATCTGAATAATTAGCCAGAGCAGCAGCAAATCTCACCTATATAAACAAACGTGATAAAGTGATGAAAATATCTGGTGACCCTGGAGTGTTAACCGAGAAGTATGGTGTACCTGAAGTCAAGAAAGAGGTGTTGTATGGTTTCAGCAAAAAAAGGAAGCAACAGAAGGGATAATGGATAATATATTTCTGATTTTTAAAAAAAGGATTATATAACGATAAAATCTAAAAAAAAAAAACAGACGGATTAGGAAAAGACACAAGAGAAAACAATTCAAGAAGGCAGAAAAACAAACGTGCAATGACCTTTCAGAAAAATAAAAATATCTACTTTTAATTACCCTATATGTGCCTTTACAACATACAGTAATTATAGAAAAATCCCTTTTAAATTTACATTGTTCATACTTAGGATTTCCTTTGAGGTATTTTTATCAAGGCAAATGCCAGGATTTTATTTTGTAACAAGTATTTACATACAAGAGCAAAAATGTTACTGGTTTTTCATAATTTTTAAGTTTAGAAATGCTCATAAATATTCATCAGGTTAATTGAAAAGTCAGGCAAGCTATGGAAGACATAAAGTGACACAATTCAATATCTAATAAAAGAAAATGAGCGAGTGAAGTCTTGAAATATTTTTTAATGAAACTTAGTACTTAAATTATTTTAGTATGACATTAATTGATGTTATATATTTTAAATAACATGAGTTTAAGGACTCAAATGTGTTATAAAATAAGACATATCTCGGCTGATTTACAGGCAAATACTCAAGAGCGAGAACCGGATGTAAACGGGACAAAGCCCCGTCACAAAATGACCATTATCTTTCTTTACAAATGTTCCCGACACACGTGTTCCGGTCGAAAAATAAAATAATATTTAAAGTGCTCTATTTTTCGTCCAATAAAAATGCTTCCCTCCTAATTATACTCGATTCGTTTTTCGAGCCTGTTAAGCCATAAAAAACGCTATAAAATGGGGTCACACAGAAGTTCAACAGGGCAGTCTACAGGTGGCCAGGAACAGACCTGTCACGGTCAGGCCGAGCGGACAGCAGCTGTCAGCAGGGGAGCATCAATCACCGTCAACATGTGTGAACTACTATGAGAGATCGACCTAGATCCGAAGCCGGCTTATGAACTTTACCACAAGGTAGCTGTCCCAAACCCTCACGTTCCTATTGAAATAAACCACGTAAATCTATTTCTACTGTTGTCGTATTTCTTTCTTGCAACCATATGCTTGTCTATAACAAATGTTTACTTTCAATTTTCCAAACTTAAAAATTTAAAAAACCAGCATTTTTGCTCTTGTGTATATATATATATATATATGTATGTATGTGTGTGTGTGTGTATATATATATTGCTTGAACCAGCTTCTAATGCTCAAGTGTGAGTGGCTTGGTGATAGTAGTAGTGGCTCCTGGGGGCACAGTCCTGTGGTTAGAAAGAATGTCAGTTGAGTTCTACCATGGAATATGTGAGTGAGCGACACTATATTGAGTCTGATTTGCTACCCATTCATCACCGAGACCCATTGGAACAGTTGGTATGACGTTTGCTTGACAACCTGTCAGGGTTTCAATTCTCAGTAGTGGATGCACACTGCTGATGAGTCCCAAATATAGGACGTAAACGGTCGTCCAGTGCTTTCTGCATTCTGTTGAGATTTCTTTCACACTCGATGAATTAATTAATTATATATATATATATATATATATATATATATATATATGTATATATATATATATATATAATACCAATATCAAGATACACCCACCTCACCTCACCTGTGATAGCCATAACTACTATTTATTCTGCACCATATGTTCTAATAGTGGATATATTGGTGAATCTGGAAATAATTTTAGATTTCGCTTCAACAATCATAAACAAACCATACGACAAAACAATCCTTATTCCCCCATAGCTGAACACCTTGATCCATCAGGACACTCATTAGGAAACTGCAAATGTTTATTGATAGATTCTGATTTCAGTTCCACATACACAGGCCGAAAAAAAGAAAAATACTGGATTTTAAAATTAAATACATATAAACTAGGGTTAAATAAAAACTTGGGTATTTTAAATCTTTATAAATATTTCAATAGTTAAACATTTTTTTAGATATAGTTAAAAAAATTTTTATTTTTTTAAACAACATCTAAAATATTATTACAGTTAGATTTACATTAAGAATATTTGAACAGTGGCATTCTATATCATGTGACGACTGCATCTCATGACGGGCGCTACTTGTAAACAGTTATTTCTGAAGAAAGATTGAAGTCAATCTGAAATATCAAATATATATATAAATAAATAAATACTTTCATAAAAAACATTATTTTTTTAATTTGCAACTTTTTCTATATATACATATTAAGAAAGTATACGTGGCTTCTCATTATGCTATATATATATTGTGGGGACGAAATGGCCATCTGAATGGGGTAATTTGAGTTTCATCTTTTGTAATTCACTTATATGCTCTATAATAAATATATTGAGCTCTCTTTTGTGGATCAGTTTTAATATTTTATATTAATAGGATCTACTTGGATTACTTACTCATGGATTATTACCTATATATATATATATATATATATATATATATATATATATATATATATATTATATATATACAAAAATAAAATCCTTGCATTTGCCTTGATAAATTCCCTCAGAAGATGAAATGCATCAGCTGAGAAAAGTTTTCCTTTGTTTTCATTTATACTGTCCTTTTACAGACATACTCTATCTGAAGCTTTTACATACACACACACACGCACACATATATATATATGATGAAAATACAGTTTTAAGATATGCTATATCTATGAGTTAAAGTGCTCAATATCAGTGATAGAGTATAAGTAAATAAGGCTTGATAATTGTGTTTATGCAGGAAACAGACTGTTGACATTGGGTGTTGACATCAACGTTTACTTTTATATTTATATATAACTAATTAATTCAACCCAAGCAAGCTGACAATGTCACTAAGGTGGAATGGGCTACTGAGAGTGAAAAAGATGAGAAGACTTTAGAAGGACCTGGAAACCTAGCTTAAACAGGAAACAAGGGATAAACTTCTATTCTTCTTCAAAAGCCAAGGAAGGAGTGTGAACTGAGTAATAGACTAACCCTATCTACTCCTGCAAAAATATTCACAGTGGATTAATCAGAAAAAAAGAGTTTTACATGACAAACAAGTATGAATATTTCATTTTTCTGCAGCAGACACAAGAAATCAATACATTATTTACTATATTAGTTTAATCTGGGATGAGGAGGTACCATTATTTTCTACTATTTACATTTGGACTATTATCCTCATCTTTGTTGTTATCACAACGTTTCTGTTATTATGCACTCCAGCCTTCATCAGGTGGACATCAATAGGAGCAACATACAGGGAATTCTGAACGGAACCTTTTACTTAATGTGCAGGGGTAGACTGTTCTTGACCCACTACCCATGTCAAGAAAGATAACATCTAATTCTTATTTTTTAGTTTAATCAAAAAACATAAAACCTCATTTAAATAATACCCCCTCTTAATAATAACAAGCATTTTCATCATAAATCTTTGTTTTTGTCAAGTCTGGGGAACTTTTTCATCATCTTCAAAAAATTAATGAAGGTACCTAGTTTTTGATTAATCTTATATTATTATTGTCAGTTATTTTCTTATATTTTAAAAAATTACATTTAAAAATATGAAGAAATTGCTAAAGTTACATTCAACATGTAATATTTTTAGAAGAATTTTAAAAAAACTGAATTATTCTAGAAAAATAAAAATCTAAATTCATTTTAGCTGAAAAATTATTAATTTCATTTTTGAACAACAAAAATATTGGCTTGACTGAAATTAAGACCTTTAATGTTAACTTAAAAATATTTAAAATTCAATGTTTTATAGCCTTTAATTAAATTTGTATTAAGGAAATACTGCTGCTTAAATATGTTTTATGGATAAATATGAAAAAATTGTACTGCTTTGCACTCCAGCCTTCTCCAGGTGGACATCAATCTGGACAACATACAGGGAATTCTGAACCAAACCTTTTACTTAATGTACAGGGGGTAGACTGTTTTTTACCCGCTACCCATATCAACAAAGATAAGATCTAATTATTTTTTAGTTTAATCTAAAAACATAAAACCTCATTAAAAAAACCTGAATAATAATTTAAAAAAATTTTCACTTAAAACTCAAGACAACATACAGGGAAATAACCTTTTAAAAGTAAGATGTTTTTACCCGCTACCCATATCAACAAAGATAAGATCTAATTATTTTTTAGTTTAATCTAAAAACATAAAACCTCATTAAAATAATACTTCCCCATAATAATAAAAAACATTTTCATCATAAAACTTTGTTTTTGTCAAGTCTGGGGAACTTTTTCATCATCTTCAAAAAATTAATGGAGGTACCTAGTTTCTGATTAATCTTATATTATTATTGTCAGTTATTTTCTTATATTTAAAAAAATTACATTTAAAAATATGAATATGAAGAAATTGCTAGAGTTACATTCAACATGTAATATTTTTAGAAGAACTTAACAAAAAATTGAATTATTCTTGAAAAATAAAATATATTGTAGCTGAAAAATTATTAATTTCATTTTTGAACAACAAAAATATTGTCTTGATTGAAATTAAGACCTTTAATGTTAACTTAAAAATATTTAAAATTCAATTTTTTATAGCCTTTAATTAAATTTGTATTAAGGAAATACTGCTGCGTAAATATATTTTATGGATAAATATGAAAAAATTGTACTGTTTTGCACTCCAGCCTTCACCAGGTGGACATCAATCTGGACAACATACGGGGAATTGTGAACTGAAAATTTATTTAATATCCAGGGGTAGACTAATTTTGTCCAACTGCCCATGTCGAGGGAGATATCATCTAGTCCTTATTTTTTTAGTTTAATCTAAAAACATAAAACCTCATTTAAATAATAATCCACTTAACAATAAAAACTTTTTCATAATAAAACTTTGTTTCTATCAAGTTTGGGGACTTTTTCCATCATCTTTAGAAAATTAATGGCGGCCCTTTTAAAGATAATTTACCTAATATTCTTATACAGTGTTTTTCTGCTAACATTAAAGTACACACATTTCCTGATGCAGCAATTCATAATGTATTTTAATCTTATTTCCAACATAGTTTTTTTTCTCTACAGAATGTGTTTCTCTCAATTTTAAAATTGCAACTCTATGAAATGGAGAATACACAAACTGTACAAAAATATACTTTCATTTTTGAACAACAAAAATATTGCTTTGACTGAAATTAAAGACTTTAATGTTAACTGATAAATATTTTAAAATTCAAATTTTTTATAGTCTTTAATCAAATTTATATTGAGGAAGTATTGCTGCTTAAATACATTTTATGGATAAATATGAAAAAACTGTAATAGATATATACTGTCTGCAAAAGATAAGAACAGAATGAGATATGGACAGACTGTGGTGGATAGATATTGGCAAAACATAGATTTCTTTAATTGCTGTGTATAGAGGCTACAAGATTTGCTTTATCATATGCCATGAAATCAGTAAATATCTACAACCAATTTTTAAAATAATTACATTATTAATTCAAACATCAATAACATTCTTGAGTTTAATAAAGATCTTCATTATAAATTCCTGTAGTTTTGCTTCAAAACCAAAATGCCTTTTAAAGATAATTTACCTAATATTTTTATAGTTTTTCTGATAACATTAAAGTACACACATTTCCTGATGTGGCAATTCATACTATATTTTAATCTTACTTCCAACATACATTTTTTTCTCTATAGAATATGTTTCTCTCAAATTTAAAATGGCAACTCCATGAAAAGGACAATACACACACTGCACAAAAATATACTTTCATTTTTGATCAACAAAAATATTGACTTGATGGATAAATGTTATTGACTGAAATAAAGGGCTTCAATGTTAACTAAAAAATATTTTAAATTTCAATTTTTTATAGCCTTTAATTAAATTTATATTAAGGAAGTACTGCTGCTTAAATACATTTTATGGATAAATGTGAAAAAAACTGGAAAAAAAAGATATCTACAGACTGCAAAAGATAAGAACAGAATGAGATATGGACAGACTGTGGTGGATAGATATTGGCAAAACATAGATTTCTTTAATTGCTGTGTATAGAGGCTACAAGATTTGCTTTATCATATACCATGAAATCAGCAAAGATCTATGACAAATTTTAAAGATAATTACATCATTAATTCAAAAATCAATAACATGCTTGAGTTTAATAGAGCTCTTCATTACAAATTCCTGTAGTTCATAATCAAAAAGGCCCTTTTAAAGACAATTTACCTACTATTTTTATACAGTTTTTTTTTTTTTTGTTGACATTAAAGCACATACATTTCCTGATGAGGCAATTCATACTGGTTTTTAGATTGGCTTTCTCTATAGAATGCATTTCTCTGGATTTTAAAATGACAACTCCATGAAAAGGAAATAAACACTGCACAAAAATATAGTTTCATTACAGTGTGTGTCCTCATTTGAAGTTTTATTTTTTTGCCATAATGTTCACACACATTTTACAAGTAAATGTTTGCTCTCCTGAATGATTTTTAATATGAAATCTGAGAAATATTAAATTCTATACTTGAAAATGGTAGGATCATATGCAGGATTTAATGTTACCATATATTTAAAAAATTTATATACTGTAAAACTTTCAATTGACATAATTTTCAAGAATGTTTCTATTCGATGTATAACTTAAAATCTGAATATTTTGAAAATTTTAGCCCATAACTCTGGTGAGTGCTTACTTGTGTACACTTATATCTGAACTGGCAAAGTTCGGATAATTTTTCTCTTCAGCATGAATGTTCATATACTTTTTTAAAGTTGAACAATGTGAAAATGTTGATTGACATATTTCACAAGAATATGGTTTCTCTCCAGTGTGTATTCGAAGATGCACTTTCAAATGAGAACTCACTGAAAATGATGATTTGCATATTTTACAAGAATATGGTTTCTCTCCAGTGTGTGTTCGAATGTGTATTTTTAAACCGGAATTCTGTGAGAATGCTAATCCACATATTTCACAAGAATATGGTTTCTCTCCAGTATGAGTTCGAATGTGTATTTTTAAACCAGAATTCTGTGAGAATGATAATCCACATATTTCACAAGAATATGGTTTCTCTCCAGTGTGAATACGAATGTGCTCTTTCAAATGAAAATTGCGTGAAAATACGGATCCACATATTTCGCAAGAAAATGGTTTCTCTTCAGTGTGATACTGAATATGCTTCTTCAAACCAGAATTATCTGAAAATGCTGATTTGCATATTTTACAAGAATATGGTTTCTCTCCATGGTGAATTCCAATGTGCTTTTTCAAATGACAGCTATATGAAAATGCTGATTTGCATATTTTACAAGAATATGGTTTCTCTCCAGTGTGAGTTTGAATGTGTCTTTTCAAATTGTAATTTTTTGAAAATGCTGCTCCACATATTTCACAAAAATATGTTCTTTCCCCAGTGTGTGCATACATGTGCTTTGTTAAATATGAATTTAGTGTAAATGCTAATCCACACACTTCACAAGAATAGGGTTTCTCTCCTGTGTGTATTAGCATATGTTTTCTTAAATTTGATAACTAGGAAAATGCTGATTCACATAATTCACAAGTGTATGGTTTCTCCCTGGTGTGTGTTTGCAGGTGGATTTTTAAAGTTGAAATGTATGAAAATGCAGATCCACATACATCACAAAAATGAGGTTTTTTGCCTGTTTGTCATTTCATGTGTTTTAATGTAAACTTTGTGGAAATGCTAATTGACATGCATTATCCATTCCTTTGATTCTTATAGTCAGCATAAATGATGCAGAGTTTATGACAGACCTGCAAATAAAGAAAGGTATTATTAAAAAGGCAGAACATTGTAAAACTTTGTTCCATTTAAGTTTGTCATTTCATATATTTCTTGATCAGTCATAGATAAAATTGATAGATCAAACAATCAAATTATATCTACATTTTTATACATTTTACTTTTTTATAAACAAAACATAATTGATGAAAAAAAGGAGAAAAACCTGTTACAATTTAATATTTAATCAATAACTGTAAACTCTTTTAAGCTCTAAAAACAAATAAAATAAAAGAAAGCTACCTTTTCATCTTATATTAACCAAAAGTCTGATTCATTAAAAATCTATCCAGTTTTTGTTCTTCAGTGAATTAAGATCAAATTTAGATCAGCTTTTTAATGCATAAAGTAGAAAGGTTTTATTTTGTCAAAGTTAAAATATCTAGGACATAAACAAAATTTCAGTTAAAAAAATGAATTTAAAAAGGTCATGATGCAATAACCAAAATACCATAAGATTTAGATGTACTGAGAGAAGGATTTTGTAAAATAAAGAAAGTTTGGTGATCATCAACAATATATACACTTGATACTGCTTGATTGCTCAAGTGGGAGGTTGGTAGAGTAGCATTATTTGGATTCTTGATTATCCCCTTGGAGGGGTTAAGAAACAAAATTAGCCACTGGCCATGAAGTAAGGATCGATAGTTATCCTGCCTCAAGATATTGATGTTGTAGACAATATTTAACACCAACAAAAAAATTCCTGTAGGCATATTTGTGAACTTTTATTATCAAATAACCCAGTTATTTTAATGTTTTATTTGATTTTTCAACAATAACTACTATTCTTGAAACAATGCTAAATGATTGGTCATGTTTTAAAAAGTAAAAAAGTAGTGATGCAATCCACAAAATACCATCAGATTTAAGCATATTGAGAAAAGGATTTAATAAAAGAAAAAAAAAGTTGGTGATCATCAACAATATATACACTTGTACAGATTAAAGAAAGTGTAATTTTAAAAAAATATGAGAATAATCAAATTAATTAATTTATTATTTTCAATGAATAATGATTTTTACAAGAATTGTTTCACTTTTTCATATACATAAAACATTGATGAAAACAAAGAAGAAAAACTTCTTACAATTTAATCAGAAACTGTTTATTCTTAAGATCTAAAAATAAATAAAAGAAAGCTAACTTTTCATCTCATGTTAATTAAAAATCTATCCACTTTCTTTTCTTCTGTGAATTAAGATAAAATTTAGATCAGCTTTTTTCAAAATCATAAAAAGGAAAAGTTTTATTTTGCTGAAGAGAAAATGTTTAAAGCATAAAAAAAAACTAAAAATTTCAGTTAAAAAAATCATTAAAAAAAAAATGATGATGCAATCAATAAAATACCATAAGACTTAAATGCACTGAGAAAAGGATTTCATGACAGAAAGTATTGGTGATCATTAACAATATATCCAATTGTACAGATGAAAGAATCTAGTGAAATACATCCCATAACAAAAAAAAAAAAGTGTCATTTTAGAAAATAGGAAGATAATCAAATTATTATTTTTACAAGAATTGTTTTAAGCTTTTTTAAATGATAATTAGAAAAGTTGTTTAAATTTTAAATCTTTTAAAATTCTATATTAACTTCAGACTTTAATGTATAAAGATGAAAGGTTTTTTATTTTATTGAAGGAAAAATTCTTAAAGCATACGCAAAGTGAAAATTTCAATTTTAAAAGAAATAGTAATGCAATCAACAAAATACCATCAGATTTAGGTATACTGAGAAAAGGATTTAGTAAAATAAAGTGTTAGTGTATACAACAGTATATACACTTGTACAGATGAAAGAATCTGGTGAAATGCATCCCATAATATAAAAAAAAGTGTTAGAAAAATATGAAAATAATCAAAATACAAAATTAAGAAAAAAAATTATTTTTGATGAATAATGATTTTTTACAATAATTTTCAGTTTTTTTTTAAAATGTACTGTGATTGGGCGTATTTTTTGTCACATATTAAAAAATTTATTAAAATTATCAAAAAATATACTTTGATCTTTCCTCTTAATAACATAAATATTTTGATGATAAAACTTTGTTTTTATAAAGTTTCGGGCTTTTTCATCATGCTATGCTGTTTTTTCAGCAAAAAAGTGGAGGTACCTAATTTTGATGTACTGAGAAAAGGATTTTAAACTTAAAGTAAATAATATTTCTTTCAAAAATCTATTTCTTTGTTATTTTAAACTTACCATAAATAATATTTTTTCAAATCAGATTAATTATGCTTTAAATCAGTTAATATTCCGCAAATAAAGTTTCATAAAAGTATATTTTATTTTGGGAAGATTTTTTAATAGAGAAAATGACATTGTGATGAAAGATGGCTAAAAAAAAGGAGCACTAATCAGCTAATTTAGAAAAAAAAAACTTCCAGTCAATTTAAATTAGTTTTTGAAATACAGCAAAATATTAGTTGAAATAAAGTTATTTATTGGAAATTTAATATATTATCTTGAAATTAAAACTAAAATAAAAACTTCAAGAAAGATTTTAAAATTCATTTTAAACTTTAGTAGGCACCTCCACTAATTTGTGATAGCAAAGTTTCAAAATAGGTACCTCCACTTATTTTCAATACCTTGCTTTAAAATGAATTTTTATAATTGAAAAAGCTTTCTTGAATCTTTCATTTTAACTTTAATTGAAAGTTAAAGGATTAAATTTATTATTTTCAGTAAGTAAATTACTCTAGTTTATTTCAAACAGATATTATATTGATTTTTTTTTTCTGAAATAGATGATAAACGCTCATTTTTAACTGTCATATGTCAAAAAGATTTTTTCTTAAGACTGATGTTTGATGTCATCTTTCATTGCAATATAATTCTCTATATGAAAAAATCTTCCAAAAATAAAATATACTTTTATGAAACTTTATTTGAGGAATATTAACTGATTTCAAGCATAATTAATCTGATTTGAAAAAAGATTATTTATGGTAAGTTTAAAATAACAGAGAAATAGATTTTTAAAACAAACAATTGCAGTGATTACATACTTGTCATTGCTTTTGTAAATCATGTAACAAGTGCTGATAAAAGTGTTGACAATTTTATTGTTGTTCTACAGAAACTTTATCTGCTAAAACATAATTTAAGAAAATGATGAATAAGTCCCTTTTTTATATAATTTTTAAGTGCTCAGTAATCATAAAAATGCTTGAAAATATTCTCAGTAATCTAATTTTAGGAATGTTGACTTTAAATTCATAATGTTTATCACTTTTATTTTCTGATAATGCTGTGTATGGTAGATCATAATTTCATATTAAACTTTTCAATTTTTGATTAGTAAATCGCTTTCGCTTTCACTTAATAAAAGTATCACCTAACTGGATGAAAGTAATGCAGAATTTTAAAAGATTTATATATTATAAATCATTATAATTAAAATTAAAAAAAACAATTCTTGTAAAAAAACATTATTCATCAAAAAAATTTTTTCTTACGACAAAATTTCAAACTTGCTAGAAAGGATTAAAAAAATTAATAAAATAATAAAAAATACTTTGGTTTTTCCTGATAGGTATCTTTATTGATTTGCCGAAACAACAGCATAGCATGATGAAAAAGGGCCCCAAATTTAATAAAAACAAAGTTTTATTGCCAAAATATTTATGTTAATATCAAGAGGAAAGACCAAAGTAGTTTTTAATTATTTTTTTAAATATTTGAATCCTTTCTAGCATGTTCAAAATTTGGTTAAAAATCTTGTTTTGTTTTTATGTCAGCAGTCATGTAATATTTACCATCAGTTTTTTTAGCACGTTTTTTCAGTTAAAAAACACATTAACTTGGAAATTCTTGCAAAAATCAAATAATTGTTGGATTTTAGTGAAACTTTCAGAACTTATTCACAAAAGAATGAAATTATTTTAGAAATGTTTGTTTTTTAGAAAATGGTAAAAATATTTTTTTACATCTGTTGCCCGCCCTCTTAATTTTATGAAAACTCAAAAATTCGACTAGTGTGTAATTTTGTGATTATATTAGCTAAAAGCAGAAGACTTTGAAGAATATAAATCATCAATATTTTTTGTAAATCAAAATGCATATCTACCTAAAATTCAGCTCTAAAATACAAAACCCAATAAAACTAAGACATTATTTAATTAGAAAAGCTTTTAATGGCTTTTATGAATAATATATGATAAGGACACAATTGTCTGATGAAAAATGAATTTTGACAAGAATTGTTTTCTTTTTTTTTTTTTTCAAATTTTAAATGCAAAATGTGATAAATATGTTAAATATTTTAAAATTAAGTTTGAATCCATGTCTTTTTGGAAATGCTGTTATTAAAAGAATCTATTTTTATAGATCATAAATTTGCAACACAAACATATTTTGAAATAATTTTTTTATATGCAAAGAAATGTATTAAAAACGTTTTCTCCAAAAAACTGTGGATACACTGTTTAGAAATTGATATATCCCAGAAAGGAATATATTTGATCGAAGTAGCTAAGTGGTTTTGGCTACTATAACCAAGTAGTTTACGGTAGCAGTAATCGACTGGTACTCGTCGTAGTTGCAGTTGTGTAGACCAATAGAATAGCCAATGGCATAGTTCAATGGGCATCGTCATAGACTTGAACTCTGTCGTACCTACACGTCTGTCTGTATTTATGACTGACACCAGCCAATCATATTCCAGTGAGGGGGAACTCAGGTGTATGCATATTCCATTATATCAGAAATAATAGGTCACATGTTTTAAGAGTTGTTTCTCCCAATAGAGAGGATCAGGCTTCAGAAATTGTTTTTCATTACTTTGGGTCAAATTCTCTGACTGACCATCATTGTCACATTTGCAAAATTTTTAATTTTCTTTTTTACATCCTATTTCACTAAATATTTTATTTTCAGTTTTTAAATATAATTTATTGTTTTTCAGTGAGAGACATTCTGTAATTATTAATTATTTTCTTTTTTAGATTCAATTTTAGGGACGGAATCAGTGCACACTTAGGACATATCTTTGTTAAAGAAATGGACCTAAAAAATGTATAAAATATCAGACTTTTGAAAGTATTTAATTTTTAAAAATTACTGTCCTAAATGCAAGCTGCTAGCAATGCCAGAGGTCCTCTGGTGAGCCTCTAGTAAACACACCAGCTGACAACCAGCAGTAAAGGCTATTGGCATGCCATAGTGGTGGCTTGTGTGTAGTGCTACTAATCTGCCACTGGGTGGCATGCCATTAGTGCTTACTGCTTATGGCCAGCTGCCGGGCCGCTGGTGAGTACATCTCAGCAAAGTTACCACTGGTGTGTTCATCTCAGCAATGTTACCACTGGTAGACTGTTAGAGGCCCACTGGTGGCCTGCCAGTGGCTGCCACCTGAAAACTGCTACCGTTGCCATAGGCAGCCTGCCAGCAGGCCACAATCAGCTTGCTTGTAGGATAGTTAAAGAAGCTGGTTCACTTAAAATTCAAAAATACTGTCACTTCTGTCCTTCCGTCCAATAAATTGCCTGACATTAGTTGTGGATACATTAATGTAAAACATCAATTCACACCTCCAAAACTAATCACCACGGTGAGACATGGTTCTCTTATTTTCAACTAAAAAATTAAGTAATGTTTGTTTCCAATTACATTAAGTAAACTTTAAATTTTTTAATTTTCCTCAAATAACTTTTGGAAAAGGTATAATTAATTTTTACAAGATTTTTAAATGGAGAATTTAACTTTTGTTCACAAAGTTGTCAAAAATGGGTGACATGATTGATTTTATGGCAATTTTGCTGACTTAAAAAAAAAAAGAAGATTTTTAACTAAAATTTTGGACATGCTAGGAAGGATTAAAAAATGTAAAAAAATAATCAAAAAATACTTTGGTCTTTCCTTTTAATAACAAACATTTAGACAATAAAAAACAATGTTTATCAAGTTTGGGGCCTTTATTCATCAGGGTATGCTCCTTTTTAGCAAAGTAGTGAAGATACCTATTTTAATGATAACAAAAATTTTGAGAGAAAAAATTTCCTTTTAAGTTTGGTGCATTTTTCATCACGGTCTACTCATTTTTTCAATAATCTGTGGAGGTCTCTAGTTTTGACACTGGATGTCAGAATCAACATTATTCTGAAATCGTGTCAAAACTAAGGACTTCCACAATAAACAGTTCATCATCAAATGTACCAGTTTAATTATCATATTTTCTGTCTAAATAAGAAAAGAATAAAAGTGTAAAATCAAATATATGAGAACATTTTTTGATTAGCATTTTTTGAAAGATAAATAATTGAAGAAGAAATCATCTCTACTGATTTGGGTATATTCAATAATCTGCTAAAAAAGAGCATATCCTAATGAAAAACGGCCCCAAACTTGATGGACATTTTTTTTTACCATCTAAATGTTTATGCTATTATTAAAAGGAAAAACTAAAGTATTTTTTGATTATTTTTTAATAAAATTTTTGAATGTTTTAAAAAGAAAGCAAAATTATACTATAATTTTATGCACCTTCGTATGAAATTTTATCGCACTCAGCAGTTATATTTTAATTTTTTTTATAGTATTCTTAATTTCTCTAGAAAGTATCAGCAAAAGTAAGGTGAACACTAAAGTACTTAAAAATATTAGACTGCTAAATGTTTTCTTACTTTAAAAATAACGAGGTAAATAAGCTGGTTCATTTAAAACTAGAAAAGATTATGTCACGTGTGTCCTTCCGTACGCTAACTTGCCCTTCACGTTAGTTGTCAATATATGATGAAACCATCACTTATCACTTGTCAATTATCACCGTTGTTAAGAAATGTTTTAGTTTTCTTAAAACTACTTTTTTTTTGCGAAGAAAGTAATGTTCGTTTAAAAATATATTAAATAAACTTTTAATTTTTTTCAAATAAATTTTGAAAAAATCCTAAAAAAAAATGACTGAAACATCAATATTTAGTAATAATTTCGCTGAGTCAGAAAAAACAAGATTTTTTTTAACTAAAATTTCCGACCTGCTAAGAAGGATTAAAAAAAATTTTCAAAAAATACTTTTGTTTTTCTTAATAATAACATAAAAATGATATAAGAACGGCCTTAAACTTGATAAAAAAATAAAAAAAATGATCGTCTAAATTTTAGACGATCATTTTTTTTTTATCAAGTTCTTATATCATGCTACGTAACATATCGATTTCGTGAAGATTATTAAGAAACTGCTATGTTCATAGTTTAAATAAAATAATATTTGAGTCTATTATTATCATTTTCTTATTTATGAGTCAAAACAAACTTACTATTTGGACAAGAATTGAATTCCCAAGAATTACTCAGTGAATCGAAGTAATCACCAAACAATGTTTCCGTTTAACCGATTACAAAAGATTCTTTGCGGGAAAAGAAGCGGTGAAAATGAAATTGCGTTCCTTGTTAAAAAAAAAAACTCATTTTGTTTTCATTTTTGCTTTAATTTTCTATGCAGGTATATTTTTTTTTTCTCGTATTTCTTTTTGCTTCCGTCTTCGAAAGTTTTTAAAGAGTAAAAGACTATCCTTGATTTGCTATTATGTTATGGTTAATGTTAATTTAACAATATTTTCAGTTTTCATTGCCCGTCGCATCCCCTCAGAGGTGAGAGAGAGAAAAAATGTATAGTTCTCTGGAGCAGGGGGAAGATTTCGTTACTTTTCTGTTTATTTTATTTTCTATCTACACGTTCTCACTGTATTTTTCATCTAACTTGTTTTTCTGTTTAGACGTGGGGATGGTCTTATACTAATATTTTTGTTTACTTGTATAGACAAACACACGCATATAATTGATGATATCAACACCGAAACGTGACAGTCAGTTTCATAAACGCAACCGTCAGGCCACATCAATACCCACATTTATATTTACATAAGCTCTATGACTGATATTGAGCACATTAACCCACCATAAAACTATGTTTTATCATATACTTGAATAAAAACAGACAACTTTAAGGTTCCATGGTGGTCTGTTTTTATTCAAATTTATTTGCTCTGAATTTACATTGAGCTCTCTGCATATCATCCTCTTGGGTCTACCCATACGGATTACCTAGTTTTTTATATATATATATATATATATATATATATATATATATATATATATATAAATAAAAGAAAAAAAAGAACAGTAAGATATATAATCCGATGTTCTTATAGATATTTTATTTTTACAAAATAGTGCTCAATGTAAATTTACAGAGCATTAATATTATAAATTAATTGATTTAAAATATGGTTTTTCCGCTACACAGTTCTAAGCATGTTTCAAAAATGGAAGCTGAAAGCTCCGAATTTAATTTTGTAAGACATTAGTTCCATTTCATCCTCAAGCGAATTTTGGAATAACTTTTAAAATTACTGGGTTTTGAAGACACAGCTAAAATCATAATTCACGTTTCCAAGGTTACAGATAAATTCACTTCCACTAGACAGGGGTGTTTGCGTGTTCTTTATGTCTGTATTTTGATGTATCCGTTATTAGCTACGTTTTGGTAGGAGGTAGGGATGTATTCTTCAATGAAGTCTGACATCCGTTAAATGCATGTCGTCTGGATTTTTTAAAAATTTTATTGTTAACATATATATATATATATATATATATATATATATATATATATATCCAGGTAAGACGAGAACAAATAGAGGACAATTCCAACTATCATAACATTTAATCTTAAAGGCTCAATACAAATTAGAGCAATATTTATTTTAGGATATTACATGGAAAATGTGTCAAAATCGCTACACAACTGCAGTCGTTTTCGATGCGTAGCAAATGCATCTCATTAGGTGATTGCAAATGATGATTGAAGTGACTCCCTTTCAAATATTTTAATTTATTTATTAACTATAAGTTTGTTTTTTGTTGTTGTTTTTTTTACAAGAAATGGATATAAGAGGAAAGCATAACGTTTTATTTAACTAAAATTCGATATAGGCACGAGATTTCGCTACTAGCTTCTCGAGCCGCCTAAGAATCGCGTCAATTGATTTCACGAAGAATTCTTGTGGTATGGAAGACATAACTTCTTGTATTTACTCTTCAAGTTCTTCCAAAGTCTTGGTTTGGTATTGTAGACTTGCTCCTTTAACAAACCCCCCCCAAAAAAAAAGGGTGTTAAGTTGGGACTCCTGGCTGGCCACACATACATAAAATAGGGAGTTAATTTTCAATCACCCTGTATATATTCATACAAAACATGGGGTTATTTTATGATGTAAATAAAAGTCATATTGTTCTCCACGTGTTTGTAAAAAAAAAAAAAAAATGGGGGATTAGTTTAGAGAATGCATTGTTTTGGTGATTGTGGCATATGTGTTTTTATTTAAATGTGGTGTTATGGTGAATGTAGAGGGGTATTGAACAGCCTCAATTCAGCCTGTACATTTTTTACTTTCCAAATGTGGCAGCAAACAAAAAGCAAACAAGAGAAACAATACAAAAAACTGTTTTTATAATAACAATCTTCAATTTCATGACATACAAAAAGCAATCAAATTTGGGATTTTTATATAGTAAGAGTTGTAATTAATAGCAGGATTTATTCACCTTTAACTTTTATTTGAATTAGTTAAGACTTTAAGGAAGATATTTTTTTATCTGGACTCACAGATTGAAAAGGTGAATTAATTAACTTGCCACTTAAATTGTTCACCGAAGAGAGTTGAATATAAGTGAGAGAATTCTGGGAAGTTGAAAATATGTTGAATCGTAACTTATAGCTCCAGAAGATTTTGAAGTAAGTTTGTAGCAATAGGGGTACCATTATTGTTTATTCCCGACGGGATCACTAAATAAATATGTAGCGGTTGTATTACCATCATTGTAGTGATTGAGTTACCAATATTTAACTTGGGCTAAGAAAGATGTGATTAAGGACAATGCATGAAAGCAATGCAATTTATACTTGACGTAAATAGCACATATAATAAAATACAAAACTGAACTGAATGATTCCAAAACATAACAATTAGATTTATTAATGTTTGATGTACATGCATGCGAACTGAAAAGGTAGAACAGAGTCATGTCCCTTTGATTAGGTATTTGTTGTACCGGAGTTCACATTAAGAAAGTTTGGAATTGTGAGTTGTAAAGTTGGTAAAAGTTCAGGAGTGATTTCAGAGTTCGTGAATGTTGGTAATTATCTTTAACGTCTGGTCAGCAATGGCTAAGACGGGAGTTCTTGAAGGTTACATCTTGGCACTTGGTAGCAAGGAATGAGACGTGCGAGAGAGATGAATGGAAAGAAAAACTCGAAGAAGTTTATACGTGTTACGTTTATATAATGGTCATATACCACATGGTCGCATGCAGGCGGTTTGATTGGTCGGAACTGACCAATCAGCAAGCAAGATTGGAGGTGATTGACCAATGAATACTTGTTATATTTATGGGAAAGTAGGATGTTACTTACCAGATAGAAAGAGTGCATTTCCTAAAAAGAGGTAAGGTTGGTTTGTTGTGGAAGATCCCACAAGTTTCTGTTGTGTGTCGTTGATGAGTTAAGAGATGTTATTGGAATTTAATTTGAGAACAACAATTTTACAAGTTCACATTCTCACTATTCTTTCTATCCTCACTCCAACCTCTTTTTAATTACAAAATCGGCTCCCAAGGCCTTGATTCTTATCAGAGGTAAGAATATATTTTCTGACTAACGAGAGAGCTGGAAAATAAAAAGGAATTCCACCATCATTATTCTTTCCATGGTGCCATAAAGTCTGGGAGAAACCTCACAGCTTCTTCACTTCAACCTGTTTTCAGTACCTTCGAAACCGGCTCCCAGGGCCCTGATTCTTACCAGAGATAAGAATTTGTTTTCTGACCAATACAGGGGCCAGGAAATTTGTACAACGATTTTGAAGGGAAAAGTCCCTGATCTATCGGAGCCTTCCAAAACTCCATAAATTTGGAGAATCTTTGCCTATTTGACAGAGAGAATTCTGCCCACCGTCTGTAAGGTCGACATTAGGGAGCTCCAGTCAATTTCAGAACCTCTTTCATCCAAACAAGAACTACCTCCTAAAGGGCTGTCGAGAACGAACATCAGCTCACAATTCAAGACCAATTCAAAGCTGCATCCATTCACCACTCCTGTTGTGCCCACTGGACTTCTGTTGTCAACCTATGAACTCACTCAAATGCAAGATTCCTATATCTATGAACAATTTTCCTATGCTACAAGAACTGTGAGTGTTTCTATCTGAACCTTAACAAAATTCTACTCACTTAAAGAACATTTTAGGCACTCAGAGAAATATTTTCAGCAAGCCTTTTTTCTGTTATGAACATTTTCTCTTCCCTTAAACAACATTTTTCTCTTTTCCCTTCCTTTTACTCATAATTGTCCTTTTATCCTTTTTTTTTTCTGTATATGTAAATAAACACTTTCTTCTTTTATTATCGTTACTCACCGAGCAGGAGTTTTTTCTTTATTTGTACGCGCCTAAAAGAGAGAGTTTGTCCGTTCTAATCTTGCTGTATCACGTTTTGCCAAAATTTTTTAAACCTCAACCCAATTTTTAACCTCAACCCTTTGATGCGGGAAATCCGGGATAAATTTCATAGCAATGTTCAATGTTCGCACATATGTGTGTCATAGCATCTTCCCATCAGGGATAGATGTAAACTCCTCACTGAACTACATAGTTGCGGTTCCGAGAAAAACAGAGGAAAGAGAGAAAGAGTTGAATATGTCGCTGGTATTTATAATGTTATATGTCACGATAGGCTCGAAACACATGGACAGATTTTTGGTGGAATTATATTTTCGTTCAGGTCAGAAATTAGGTTGATACAATTCGGACGTAGTTGAAAACATGATATTAGTATTAACTGACCAATCAGGAGTCAGAGAAATATCAAGGCTCTTTGATCCACTTTTTGCACAAAATTGAACAAGTTATTTTCAGCTATTTGAAATGATGCAGAATTAAAATTCTACAAAAGGATTATTGTAAGTATGATTGGGTCAGTTTCTGAGACTAGTTAAGTTAAATTTAAGAAAAGTGTGAAAAATTTAGCGACTACCCAAATTCAGCCATGGCAGATGAACAAAGACGAAACAACTGAAAAATTCAAAGGCATACTTTATATAAAAATACATTATACAGCGAGAATAAAAATAGAGAATTGCTAAAACGTATTCCTTTAGCAGTTAAAATCATGGCATCGGAGATGAAACCCAAAATGTATCTGTTTGAAATAGATTGAAACACTCATCTGCTTATTGATTGTCAAAATATCATTTAGATTGCTCGTGGCCATCTTCGCCTGTTCCTGGAGTATTCTAAAATACTTCCCTTTCCATCCGTGATCTTTAGGACCCCTTTGCATTGACGCCTAAATTTTGGTCTTGCCCATGATTATCAGATAAATGGACCCACCTCTCTATCTGCAGTTATATCGACCACAAGGAGCCTATATTTTTAATAATAGTGATTATAGCAACTGCTATGTTTTCTACGCCCACAGTTTATTCGTCTGTGATTGGTTGGTAAATCAATACTGCCTTTCTATAGGACAATTTAGCAATTGCAGTTGTCACTTTGAATTTTTCGGTCTTGAACTTGCTTATATATTTTGTTAGTACAAATTCAGCGATTGGTCAATTTTTAACCAATCAAATATTTTAGTACTCTCCAGAATTATTTTAAATGTGAATTCTTAGAAATGTTAAGTTTATATGCAGGATTTAATGTTGCAATATATTTTAAAATTTATACCCTGCAAAAATTTCAATTGACTTAGTAAGAATGATTCTCTCCAATGTGTAAATTAAGCATGGAATACTTTGAAAATTTTAGCCCATAACCCTGTAAAAATTCCCTGTGTTGAGTGTTTACATGTGTACACTTATATTTGAACTGGCAAAGTTTTGAACATTTTTTTTCTCCAGCATGAATGTTCATGTTTTTTTACAATTGAAATTTGTGAAAATTTTGAACCACATATTTCACAAGAATATGGTTTCTCTCCAGTGTGAGTTCGAATGTGCACTTTCAAATGAGAATTTTCAGAAAATGCTGATCCACATATTTCACAAGAAAATGGTTTCTCCAGTGTGATTTCGAATGTGCCTTTTCAACTGAGAGTTATCTGAAAATTTGATTTGCATATTCCACAAGAATATGGTTTTCTCCAGTGTGAGTTTGAATGTGTTTTTTAAATCATAATTTCCTTGAAAATGCTGATCCACATATTTTGCAAGCATATGGTTTCTCTCAGTGTGAGTTTGAATGTGTATTTTTAAATTGGAATTCTCTGAGCATGTTTTTTTAAATATGAATGATGTGAAAATTTTGAACCACATTTCACAAGGATATGATTTTTCTCCAGTGTGAATTCAAAGGTGCACTTTCAAATGAGAATTATCTGAAAATGCTGATCCGCATATTGCACAAGAATATGTTAAATTCTATATTTCAAAAAGGTAGGATCATATGCAGGATTTAATGTCATATATTTTAAAATTTAAATCCAGTAAAAATTTCAATTGACATACTTAGCAAGAATGTTTCTCACCACTGTTAAAATTAAACTCTGAATACTTTGAAAAATTTTAGCCTATAACCCTGTAAAAATTCTGGGGTAAGTGCATATGTATGTACATTTATGTCTGAACTGGCAAAGCTTGGTTCATTTTTTTCTCACCAGCATGAATGTTTATGTGCTTTTTTAAACTTGAACGATATGAAAATGTTGAACCACATATTTCACAAGAATATGGTTTCTCTCCAGTGTGAATTCGACTGTGCCTTTTCAATTGATAATTAATAGAAAATGCCGATCCACATATTTTACAAGAATATGGTTTCTCTCCAGTGTGAATTCGAATGTGCGCTTTCAAATGAGAATTATCTGAAAATGTTGAACCACATATTTCACAAGAATATGGTTTCTCTCCAGTGTGAATTCGAATGTGCCTTTTCAATTGATAATTATTTGAAAATGCTGATCCGCATATTTCACAAGAAAATGGTTTCTCACCAGTGTGAGTTCGAATGTGTTTATTTAAACTAGAATTCTGTGAGAATGCTGAACCACATATTTTACAAGAATACGGTTTCTCTCCAGTGTGAGTTCGAATGTGTTTTTTCAAATCATAATTCCTTAAAAATGCTGATCCACATATTTTACAAACATGTGGTTTCTCTTCATTGTGAATTCTAAAGTGGCTTTTTAAACTAGACATCTCTGAGCATGTCAATCCACATATTTCACAAGAATATGGTTTCTCTCCAGTGTGAATTTGAATGTGCGCTTTCAAATCAGAATTATCTGAAAATGCTGATTCGCATATTTTACAAGAATATGGTTTTTCTCCAGTGTGAGTTCGAATGTGTTTTTTTAAAGTGGAATTCTGTGAGAATGCTAATCCACATATTTTACAAGAATACGGTTTCTCTCCAGTGTGTGTTCGAATGTGTTTTTTTAAATTGGAATTCTGTGAGAATGCTAATCCACATATTTTACAAGAATATGGTTTCACTCCAGTGTGCACACACATGTGCTTTCTTAAATGTGGTAATTGTGAAAATGCTGAGTCACATACTTCACATGTATATGGTTTCTCACCAGTGTGGGTTCGCTGATGGATTTTTAAAGTGGAAAGGCATGAAAATGCAGATCCACAGATTCCACAACAATGAGGTTTTTCTCTTGTTTGTTGTTTCATGATTGTTTTTTTTTAATGTAAACTTGGTGAAAATGTTGTGACAAACATTTTTTTCCTAGATTCTCATGGTCAGCATAAATAATGAGGAGTTTATGGAAATCAAATCTGTAAATAAAGAAAGGTATAATAGGCATATTTGTACATTATTTTGTAACAGAACATTGTAACACTTTGTTCCAATCAAGTTCACCATATCAGATATTTCTTGATCTGTCATAAATAAAATTGATAGACCAAACAAATTATATCTATATTTTTATACATTTCACTTTTCAAAACTTAAAATATTGATGAAAAAGGAAAAAACTGCTTACAATATGCCAACAATTGTTAACTTTTTTAAAATCTAAAACAAATGAAAAAAAAAAAGCTACTTTTTCATCTTATATTAACCAAAAGTCTGATTCATTAAAAATCTATCCAGTTTTTGTTCTTCTGTGAATTAAGATCAAATTTAGATCAGCTTTTTAATGCATAAAATGGAAAGGCTTTATTTTGCCAAAGTGAAAATATCTAAGACATAAGCATAAGTGAAAATTTCAATTAAAAAAATGAATTAAAAAACAAGTAGTTATGCAATCAACAAAATACCATCAGATTTAGGTATACTGAGAAAAGGATTTAATAAAAGAAAGAAAATGTTGGTGATCATCAACAATATATCCAATTGTATGGATGAAAGAATCTGGTGAAATGCATCCCATAATAAAAAAAAGTATTATTTATCATTTATGAAAATATGAGAATAATCCATAATCGGTGGTTTATCAAAGGAATGGAATGCATCTATTGTCCTCGTATAATACTTGAAGATGCAGCATAATTTAAGAATAAATGTGTGTTTGCAAAATAATTAATCACTTTGATTAAAGATAATAACTTTTAAAAGTAAAGAGATTGGCCACACACACACATTTTTCTTTCTATCCAGACATCTACACTAATTTTTCAATGTCCGACAAGCCTTATTCTCTTACAAATTAGATTTTTACTGACTTAAATATGCCAAAAGAAATTTTTAAAACTAAAATTCTATTTAAAAGCTATATAGTAAGAAATAGTTGAGTTTGATGGTTTACATTTTGCACAACTAACAAGGATCAAAACTGAATTTTCTTTGAAAAGCACCAGTCAATAAAGTTTCTAAAAAGGTGTACATAAATTTCCAAATTATTGCATTGGAAGGATAAATAGATTCTCGTTTTTATTGGAAACATTTTGTGAATTGAATTATACTTGTCCATGTGAGCGTATGCATTAATATAGATGAAATGCTTTACCAAAATTATGTCAAGAAATTTCTCTTCCTGCATGAATATATTTTATTGTATTATTTCATGCATCCAAACAGCACCATAATTTAAAGTTTGCCTGCCATAAATTCAAATAGCCTCTGTTGTGTTTGATTTGACTCGTTATTGCAATCAAAGACTGACATCATTATATGCATTAAATGACATTTCACTGGTTTCCATGGCTTCTACGTGTTGATTGAATAAAAAAAAAAATTTCCCGCTTGATTGCTCAAGCGGGAGGTTGATCATGAGAGTAGCATTATTCGGATTCTTCAATTATCAGCAAAGGGGTTAGAAACAAAATTAGCCACTTTAAATGAAGAAAAGGATCGATAGTAATCCTGCCTCAAGATATTGAAAAGAAGATTATTATTTAACACCAACAAAAATCCTTTTTAGGCATATTTGTGAACTTTTATTATCAAATAAATTAAAAATTAAAATTTTAAAAAATTAAGTTTTTAAAATTATCAAATAAATTAATAATTAAAATTAAAATAACCAGTTATTTTAATATTTGATTTTTCAACAATAACTACTATTCCTGAAACAAAGGAAACGATACTAAACGATTGGTCATGTTTTAAAAAGTAAAAAAGTAGTGATGCAATCAACAAAATACCATCTGATTTAGGCATACTGAAAAAAGGATTTAATAAAAGAAAGAAAAAGTTGGTGATCATCAACAATATACCCAATTGTACAGATGAAAGAATCTGGTGAAATGCATCCGAAAACAACAAAAAAAGTATCATTTAAGAAAATACAAGAATAATCAATAATCAAAATAATTAATTTCTCCTGCAGTTCATAAGTTTTGGGATATAAATTATGATCAAAGTTTATTTTTGACTTTTTAGCTAGTGAGTTTATATTTCTAAACTCCAAGAATAGAGTCGTTAGTCATTTAAGCCCAATCCAAATTTCTTCTTAAGAAAAAAATTATTTTCAACTGAACATACATGACATTATCAGAAAATAAGAGTGCTAACTATAGTAAATTTAAAGCTAAAATTTGTAAAATTTAATAAAACACTACATTATAGAGAATATCTTCCTGAATTTTTAAGATTATTGTGTACTTAAAAATTATATAAAAAAGGTGCACATGTCACTTGTTTCAATTATGTTGAAACTCTAAACATTAGATTAGTCATCATATCAACACAGCTACTGTCAAGTTAAAAAATGAATTTCTGCTATATTTTAAACTTAAAGTAAATAATATTTCTTTCAAATATTCCTCAAAAAAAGTTTCAGAAAAGTATATTTTATTTTTGCAAGATTTTTTAATAAAGAGAATTACATTGTGATGAAAGACAACTAAAAAAGGATGCTAATCAGCTGTTTTAGCAAAAAAAAACCCAAAAAAACAACAACCAATGAATTAAAAGATAAATATAGGTAGCTTCATGAGATTGCTAAAAAAAAAGAGCATAGTCTGATGAAAAAGACATCAAACTTGATGAAAACAAAATTTTATCATCTAAATGTTTATGTTATTATTAAGGGGAAAGGCCAAAGCATGTTTTAATTATTTTTAAAAATTTTTCCTTCTTTTTAGAACATTCTAAATTCTGATTAAAAAACCTTGTTTTCACCAGAACTAGTAAAACTGAGAAATTTTTAGCATGTTTTTTTTTTGTATGACAGACATTAATTTGGAAAATCTTGCAAAAATAAAAATAATTGTCAGATGTTAATGAAACTTTAGGAATCTATTCACAAATAATGGAAATTTGTATGTTTTCTTTTTTTACAATCATGGAAAAAATATTTCTTTTATATTTATTACCCCCACCCATAACTAATTTTATGAAAACTCTAGAAATTCAGTCACATTCAGTTTAGTGATTATATCAGTTAAAAGCACAAGGCTTTGAGGAAAGCAAATCATGTATTTTATTTTTTAATTGGACCCCATACCTGAAAATCAACTCTAAATTGTAACATACAAAACTCAATAAAACAAAGATATTACAGTGTAACCCGGATATAGTTGTCGGGACCGGAGAAGTCTCTTATATCCGGGTTTGGTCTATTTTATATACATTAACACAATATTTCTAATTTGGGGCCAGAAAAAAATCTCTCTTATATCCGGGTTTCTCTTTATATCCGGGGTCTTTATCCGGCAGAACTATTTAATTTCAAATGCTTTTATTTGCTTTTTAGTTGTTTTTTATGAATGTGGACAATACTTTCTAAAAGCAAAAAATTTTTCAATGAAAAATGAATTTTTAATACAATTATTTGTTATTTCTTCAATTATATTAGATTTTTACATTTAAGTTGTTAAAATATAAAATTAGTTGAAAGCCGCATTCAGTAAATGTCCTTATGAGATTGATCTTTTTTTTATCACATTGTAAATTGTATAATTTCAACCAATCAGAAGAACCAGTAAGCAAAAAATGTAATATTGTGTTTATAATAAAAGCTGTAATTGGAAAACAAATTAATAAAGCCCAACTAGAATACAATTATTTGTTTTAATTGTTTTTTGAGTTAAGCATTGTTCCTCACTGTTAAGGCCTTTATTTTTGCTAAACACATGTGAAGTTAATTTGATTTTTCAATTTCAACTGAGAAGCATACCTACAAGTATCAGTATCATCTTATGAAATTTATATAATCTTATTTTTATATTAATTTCAGTTATGACATTTTTCCATAAATGAAATATCAAAATTAATAATAAAATGAATAGAAATACAAATAACACAGTAAAATGTAATAAATGTACATAAAATTATAGTATTTTATTTACACTTCTGATAAAATTTCACAAGAAAGGTACTTATAAATTAATTAGATACCTTTCTTATGAAATTTAATCTCACTCTTAACAGTCTTATTTTGATTTTTGATATTTTCCATAAGGCATCATAAATGTAAAGGTGAAAGCTAAATACAAAAAAAATTAGAGCGCTGAAAGTTTTCCTTAAAAATAACGAGTTAAATAATTTGTTCACTTAAATCTAAATAACTAAATATCTTCCAAATTCCGCACAGATAAAATTTTCCTCACATAAGCTGTCAATACGTGATGAATTCATCAATCATCACCTGTCAAATGATGCAAAATGTTATGATCTACTTTATTTTATTTTTAAACTACTTCTTTTCGGCACAGAAACTAAGTAATGCTTGTTTCAAAATATTTCAAATAAAGATTATAATTTATAATTTTCTTAAAATAAGTTTTGAAAAATTATAATTGATTTAAAAATAATTTGAACTGAGACTTTCATTTTTTTATAAAATGGAAAAAAAATGTTTGACATGATTGGTTATCTGTCAATTTTGCTGACTTTAAAAAAAACAAGGTTTTTTAAAAATTTTGTGTACCAGGAACGATTAAAAATGAAAATATATATATATATATATATATATATATATATATATATATATATATATATATACCCTAAAAAATTTTGATCTTTCCTCTTAACAATAACATAAACATTTAGACAATAAAATTTTGTTTTCATCAAGTTTTGTTCGGCGTTTTTTTTTTTTTTTTTTCATTATGCTATGCCTTTTTTAGCGATCTCATGAAGGTGCCTAAAATAAATAATTAAAAGTGAAGATAATTTTGATCGAAGAATTCCTTTAATTGATTTTTCTCACTGTTTAGGGGTCGGGGGCTGTTAGCAAAACAAAAATGCAAATTCACTTGTGATCGTCTCAGAAAGTGTACTAAAGAAAAAGAGTATAATTTCATTTTTTTCTCTACTTTTTCCTTCTCAGTCCAGTCATGATAAAAAAAAAATGTTTTTTTTTTTATAACTGTTTTACCCCCACTCTAACTAATTTTATGAAAAAAACTCTAGAAATTCAATACTGTTTTTTTAGTGAATATATTTTTTAATTAAAACTAAAAGAAAGCAATCCTCATTTTTTTTTTTTTTTTTTTTTTTGTAAAATCGAACGAGCAGTTGCCAAAATTCAGCTTTGAATTGTAACAAAAAAAAAAAAAAACTCAATGAAACAAAGATATTATTTAATTTCAAAAGCATTTAGTTGATTTTATGAATAAAGACAATATTGTCTGAAGGTATTTTTTTTTTCGGTAAAAAATAAATTTTACAAAAAGACGTCAAACTTGACGAAAACAAAATTTTATCGCCAAAATGTCTATGTTACGAGTAAGAGTAAAGAACAAAGTAATTTTTAATTATTTTTCAAAAATTTTCTGTCTTTTATTACAATATTCTAACTTTCGATTGAAAACCTTGTTTTCGTCATCACCGGAACTCTAGTAAATAACATGGCGAATTTTTGTCCATTTTTTTTTATTATGACACATTAATTTTGAAAATCTTGAAAAATAGAAAATAATTGTCAGATTTAATGAAACTTTCAGAAACTATTCAGAAATGATGGAAATTATTATAAATATGTTATTTTTTTTTTAAAGTCATTATAAAAATATTTTTTTATACATATATTACCACCCCCATAAATGAATTAAAAAAACTGTAAAAGTTTATGGACGAAGCAGGGAAGTCATTATATTAATAAAAAACACAAGGCTTTGAGGAAAGTAAATCAGGTTTCTTTTAAAAAAATCCGAACACGTAAACGCGAAAATCACCTAGTTGAATTTAAACATACAAACCCAATAAAAAAAAAATTTTATTTAATTTTAAATGCTTTTAGTTGCTTTTTATTTGTTTTTTTATCAATATGCATAATATTGTCTGAAGGCAAAAAATTTTTTCGATGAAAATGAATTTTAAATGAATTAATTGTTATTTAATAAATTATTTTATTATTTTTTACATAAAGTTACTAAAGTTGTTAAATATTCTAAAATTAGCGGTACTGACGAATCCTGTATATAATGTGCTTTTTAGGTACCTATATCTATGTACAGATTATAAATAGTACAAGGTTTTTACAATCAACGAAAAAGCAATGAGAATAACTTACTGTCCTTAACCTATGTAGAAAAAAAATCTTTTAAATCAAATGTACGGAGGTCCGGAAGAAACATGATCCAATAAAAACATCACGTGACTTGATTTGTACAGCACTGTTAATTTGGCCTTTATATTTATATAAATTACTTTTAAAAATTTAATAATTTCCATCATTCCTGAAAGTTTCTTTTTAAAATCTGACAATTATTTTATTTTTGCAAGATTTTCAAAATTAATGTGTCATAAGAAAAAAATGAAAAAAAATTTGCCATGTTATTTACTAAAGTTCCGGTGATGATGAGAAACGAGATTTTCAATCAAAAGTTAAAACGTTCTAATAAAGACAGAAAATTATTTAAAAATACTGAAAAATTGTTTTGTTCTCCCCTTAATAGTAACATAAACATTTTGGTAATAAAAATTCTGATTTCGTCAAGTTTAAGGCCGTTTTTTCATGGTATGACTACTTAAAAATAACGAGGTAAATAAGTTGTTAACGACCAAAGATAAATTATCCTTACGACCTTCCGTACTATAAATTTCCGCACGTAATATGTTAGCGTGATTAAAAACACGCACTTGTCATTTTGTCAATCAACACCACCAGTTCAGATCGGCTTTCTCCCATTTGAAAAAAACATGTTTTCATCACAGAAAATAAGCAATCTTTGTTTAAAAATATACTAAATAAACTTTCTAATTTCTAATTTTTTTAAAATTAGTTAAAAAAATCATAATTGATTTTTTAAATTAATTTTAAACGGCAACATTAACTTTGTAAACAAACATCAAAACAACGGGGAGATTATCGATCGTCTGTCGATTTTTCCGATTCAAAAAAATTGAAGATTTTAACGAAAAATTTTGGACGTGCTAGAAATTTATTAAAAAATTTTAAAAAATATTCAAAAAATACTTTGATCATTCCTCTTGATAATAACATTAACATTTATACGATAAAAAATTATTTTAATCAAATTTAAGGCCTTTTTTATTCAAGGT